>JAODUO010002650.1:0-22211 GCA_025642075.2 Ridgeia piscesae
GTGCGTCACTGTCGATGGAAGATGTGGTAAGTGCGCTGAAGACAAACGTATCACTGGTGTATTTCGTAAACTTTCAAGTCGTAGTTCTTTTGGGCAAGTCGCCTTTATGATACGTTTGGTAATATGTCGTGTAACATGGTTTTGGATACTACTAAGATACGGTCGAATTTGTTACCTAAACTAAGCATTATTTAATGTCAAGGAAACACATTGTAAATACAAAATTTAAAACAGATTCGTAATAATAACAGTTGATACTGTTTTTATAACTTGGCATAACTAAATAATAAATACATCGTTTTAAATTACGGCAAGTTTGTCAAGTTCGGGAATATAATTGAGATATGTTTTCAATGCGTTTCGACCACTCACAATGTTGTTGTTATTTGTGTGTCTTAGGACGATGCCTGGATCGCTGCAGCTACTCCCGAAGTGTCTACTCGTACTACTCGAGCTACTTCTACGGTCGCTACTACTACCAGTGTAGCCGTGGATCGTTGTACTACCGCTCGTGTGGACTGAACCAGTCGTTCTACCCGGAACTCGGCCGTTGTGGTTCGTGGCCACTTCATTCGTCAACATATACAGCAGAAACGACCAAACACATGTTGCAACATATGTAAAGCGCTTATCACAAAATCAGACAAACGCTGTCGTATAGACTTACAATTTGTAAATAAATATCGTTGAGCAATAAACACTTTCTTCGTACATAATATAATTTTTATGTTAGCGTGCATTGGTAGTGACAGAGTAACACTTATTACATTCCAAATACCATGTACTTTGCGAAAGTACATTTGTCTTATATTTAATTCGCATTACCTTCAGCGTATAGCTCACACTTCGCATTTCCAACACGATTTTGATTATGGCCAGATTACAGTGTGATGAGCAAAACATGCGTCCCTTGTTCCGCAGGCTGCAGAGAGACTTACTGCGAGAGGTACAGCGGCTGGCAGGCGACCGTTTGCAACGGCTGCGGAAGCTACGTCTTCTGCAGATATGGACGTCCCATTCGCTACAGGAGATGCCCCTGGAACAGACCCTACTTCGACTGGCATCACCACCGTTGTGTGGACCGGTGCAACGATTGCTGTGGCGACCGATAAGCAAGTAGTGCAAGGTAATACATTTGTGAAGTATCTGCATGCCCTCGGTTTTCTTCCCTTAGTGTTTCTCTCCTCGTTGTTCATCTATAAGGCAGTGCGTGTTATGATCACCAATGTTACCTGAATTATTCCATGAAATACTTATTTCTACTCTTGTTTTCCTCAATATACATAGTTATTTCGATGTTATCTGAAAATACAAGAAAACCCTTTACGGTTTGACGATCTTTTTATACGAGTATCCAAGTTATTAAAAATATAATAAATCGTATAACTATATATAGTACCAGTAGTCGCAATGACCTGTGGAAAGCACACAGACATACAAACATATAATTATTATATATATATATATATATATATATATATATATATATATATATATATATATATGCGTATGATTATGTTTTCGTTTGCAGTGATGTTCACCGGTCTACTACATATGTGTAGTTTAACTTTATTTTATTAATAACATCAAATAAATCGTGATAATATATATATATATATATATATATATATATATATATATATATATATATATATACATATCGACGCTGCAATCAATATTTATATGAATTGTGTTTTCGTTTGCAGTGATGTTCACCGGTCTACCCGTCTTTCTCCGAAGACAAATGGAACAAGCGTTCACCTGCGGATATATGTTTCTCTGAACAGATATCTACGTTCGCTTGTAACCAACAGGACTGTGTGAACATGTCGCTACAATAAAGCTGCTTTTCTGATCGATGTCAGAGTCTTGTCTTATTAAACCTTAAATGAGCATATTTGAAAAATTGGTGATAGAACCTTTCAATATAATATGCGTTAAGCCTTTCTTAAAGTTCGACTGAGAGATATTGCCTTATTAAATAATGAGCAGTGCAGATCTCCGATATGACAACTTAGTCGTCTCTTTGGGCTTTATGTATAACAATCAGTAACATCTATAGAGATCCAAAATGATAGGCCACATTTATCATAATGTATTTCTTATAATATATGAATATTGGGGTATTGTCAATAGGGCAGTCGTTGCGAATCGTTTTGAAATGTCCTCTTTAATCTGCAATTTTCGCACAGATCCACCAACGGAGATGAAATTGCACACATAATATCCGTCAATATCTTGTACCTTTGTTTTCACATGAAGTCTTCTGACGTAGAATGTCCCTCCACCAGTGAGATATAGTTGACGTAGACACCATCTCTTATGTCGCTTGGTCGTGGACACAATTGGTTCCACCATCTGCTCGTCTTACGCCGTTGCTAACTGGGAAAGCAGCTGTTTCACGGCGTCCACAGAAAGACATTTATTGTCAGTTCAGTTGAATTCTTCCTGACCAGCCACTGGTCAGTAGGCAGAGGAATGGAGACAACAGGCGTCCTTGCCGCACTCCCGTCTTTACCTGAAGTCCTATCCTCCACGGAGTACCTGGCTGGCCATTCCTTTGTATGCGTTCCCGATGAGGTTAACGAGCTTGGTACGCACACCATAGTATCTGAGGTTTTTCAAGACGGTTTCTCTGTCAATACTGTCAAATGCTTTTTCATAGTCCACACAGTTGATGTAGAGTGGGGATTTCCAATCTTCTCCACGGTGATTATTTACGAAATCAATGAAAATGTTAAGTAAACAGGCCGACCTGTAGCTCAGTACAGCCACGATAGCTGATTGTTATGTATAAGAAATACCATTTGGAGTAAACACAGAAGAAAAAAACATGCATCGATTCTTGTTAATTTGAAATTTATTCACGGTCACGTATCATACAATGTCTTTCCTTGCAGTGATTCTCCAATATAATATTGCTATAAACTCTAAGCAGTCAAAAATCGTTCAGCAATGATAGCCCCACGCATCAATTCTGATTAGGAAAGGCCGTAGATAACACAATCCTGATAAAGCCTCTTGAACATATCTATTTATTAATTGCATAAAGTCTGTAACAGAATCCAAGTTTTCACCATAAAATCGTGCACGTTTGCTGTTACAATGTAGGATAACTATAGGTACACGTCACTGATGTCAAATAAAATACAGTAAATTAGCTATGTCGCCTCACACAAACGTAACTCCAATAAGTAGGATTTAAAACACAGTTACGAAGCAATCTTTGAAAGATACATTACGATTGTCATCAAAGACAGAGCTACTACATATGTATTCTGTTGTAAAAATACAATTAATGAGTTGATATGATAAATAAACGATTATAAAAGATATATGTGCTTATGCATAATAATGGATTGGATATTATTTAAATTTAATAATACGAAGAACGTGTTTTAACTAAAGCAATGACTGTGTAATCACAACGACAAATACCAACATATTATCATAACATATAATCTTTCAAAGGCGTCTGCTAAAAGATAGTTTCATAGTACTTCAAATACAATACAATTACGGTATATACTACCTAGCCATCTGGCCATGATCTCAAACATCTTTTCGAAATGTTAAGAACAATGGTTCAGATAAATGCCATTGTAAAATAATATGCACTGGCATTGTCGCATCATATAATATCATCATAAAATAGTAAACCTGAATAGTACAAGCTTTTGTCTTATTTTATACACAACACTTTATATGTTCCCACGGCAGGTACACCTGCATCTATCCGACACACTGATTACAATGTTAAGTAATTATTTATGTATCATTTTATCGGCAAGGAACAATTTCATCTACTGGGGTAAAAGGTGTACAAATTATGAAATGGAGATGTAGTCACATTAAAATTACCATTTTCATATTCTGGTCAACATACAAATGTTCCTTTTACCACAATTGACAAGCAGTTTATCTTGCCACTGTTTGAAGGTTCTTGCTGTCCATACACTTGCTTTTTTACAATGGGAACAAAAAGTCAGGTACCCATAGCCATGAAAATAGACGTTGCTATAGCAACATTGTCATACACAGTACCATAGTTCTATTTAATTACATGCAATGAATTACTATCTTGCATTAACCAAATACACAAGAATTCTCAGTCAGAAATGCCATAAAATATGTAAAATGTATGAATACAATTTTTTCTCACCAAGGGTTTTCTCACGAACACTGCCAGAATATATTTTAACAGTGGATGTGCTGTTAAACTTTAGCTGTTTTTTGTTTGCCTTTCTTTCGAATTCACCAAACAAATTCCAGACCAGTGCAAGAAAACAAGACAGAAAATGGTTTGTATTTCCATTATCATGTCAACTGAATTCTATAGTTGGCTGTCTTTAGCAGTCGTTTGGGAAAAAGAAAGGAAATAATATTTATATTAATGTGGTCGGCCTAGCTGCAATGACAGTTTTGTTTGCTACCACTGTCAATAAGGAAATATTTGACAGTAACCCTTGACAGATTCCCATAAAAATAAGTTCACCTGCCAGAGACAGCCGTAAAGGAAAACTAATAAAACCACCTGCGTAGATAAGACATCAAATTTCTTGCAACCTCAAAAAATACACGCATTGCGAGAATAAAACCGCTAGCTGTTTATATGCAGGGGAATCACGAACTTATGTGCAAACGGTGATCTGTACGTGATTCCGACCTCCTTGAAGATCTTCTGCGGAATCGCGAGGTCGCACAGGTACACCTGACCACAGGTGTCGGCGTATGGTAGAGGCAGGCCCAGGGCCAGTGACCACTTCGCCTTGATGTCGCCGCCCTCCGCCGGGGGGTCGATAGCCAGCACCGACGCCTTGTTCTGATTGGCCCAATCGGTGACCGACTGGTACCACTCTTGCTGCAAGGTAGCGCCACTGTCTGCGTGGCTGTTGAGTGCGTTGATGATAACATCAACAGGTTTCCGTGGCAAGTCTGATGGAGTAAGAAACACAATTAAAAAACAGAATTAAAGACGAGATCATATGTTCAACAAAAAAGTTAATTAATTTTGAATGATATGTGTCCCAATGCACTTATTTTCTTAGTCATTTTCTTGTTTTTTATTACCAAACTGGGAACTGTAAATCACTCTCGAATTTTTTTTAAGATACTTCGAACAATCCACAGATAAGTGTTTTGGACAATTGTTTACTTCCAGGGTGAACCCTAATCGATAAGAACTGCTACGGCAACAGGAAATTAGAAAGAATAAAATTTTTACTTCTCCAAGGTGAATGGATTTTGTACGTTTACTATACACACACGTTCATACCTTTACAGTGGCTGTACTTTTTGCCAAACGTCAGATCGTAAAGTTCCAGCTCTGTCTCCAGACTCGACGTCGTTTCAAGAACATCAGCGACAAACACCGTCACAAGTACATTGTGTGTCGCCAGGTGGCGTGCACAGCTGACTGCTTGCGCCCCCTGCTGGTTCGGTCCACACAACACGACTACCGACGGCCTCTGGTGAGCATTCTGTGGATTCAACCTGCGGGCAATTTCAAAGTAGCTGTGAGCTAATTAAATGCCCCGTAAAATTAACTTAATAAATGGTATTTATTAATAAAAAAAAAAAATTCTACATGACATATTATATAAGTGCAAGTGATTATAATAACTGCTTAAACATCATTGCTAATTATGGGTACGGTAATTGATGAAAATTACAGCATGTAATCATGGTTATTCTCAAGTAAACAACATGATAAAATGCATGTTTAACGCCCCTGAATCTGTTAACGCCACTAGTCTTTCTCCGGTGTGACACACCAGGTGTCACAGTGAAGGGCATCACGTTGTCACAAATGCATAAATTAAAGTCTGTTGTAATGATTACAATTTTATGCAATTTCATTCTGTCCGATGAGCCTAATATTTTTTTCTATATTTGGCAAAACAATTTACAGAGTCGTAATTTATTAAATTAAATTTATAAAAAAGGTGTAAGTAAACAGTCATAATTATTGCAATTAATTTATCCATGACACCTTACACTAAAATTATATAAAAATATGTCACGGAAGTAGTATAAGCAACGTTTATGTGTTCAAAATTAACTATTTTGCACAGTGTATCAAGTGAACTGACCAATGGGTGGACAACAGATTCGGGTGGTTTTTTTAAAGTCACCCTTACAGCAAATGATCCAAGGCATGTGACTATGCACTGGACAGTTGGGGAGGTTTTACTTAAATTCAAGAATCATACAAAACACACCCAACCTTGGGAACAACTGTTCGTGGTCACATCTGCTAAATGTGAGGAGAATACTCTGGGAAACCACCTACAGAGCCACCTGGAGGACGTTGCTAGAATTAGAAAACTAACCTGTGTCCGCCACCGAGTAACTGCAGAACCATCTCGCTCGCTGACCGACCGACAGTCTCCACCTGGCGGTCAGCATTCAAACCATACTTTTCGGCCGTTGCCAGCAACCTGCGCCGCAGTTCATATGTGATAGAGGGCACCACCAGTCCCGAGTCGGTGACATATTCACACATTTCCTCCCCACAAGGCACCTTGATCTGATGGAAGACAATTGGTTTGGCAGCAAGGACGTTCTCGTTGCATCGATAATTTGTCGGTTTTCCGCAGTCAATTGGGCTGTTGCCTTCGAGACTGTCAATCTCGTTGAAGACAGCCTGCTTGTCAAACAGAGCCAGGTTCTTCTCGAAGTCAAATTCATCAAGGATTGTCTCAATCGGGTCGCTGAAACAGTCCTCTTTGTGGGCGCGTCGTCGCGACTCGATCTTACGGGGTGTGGAGATCTTTCGTGGAGTCGACGATGCTGACTTCCCCTCAGGACCTTGACAGGCAAACACATAAACAGTTGACATAATGAATTTGTTTGCTAACTTTTAAAATACAATTATAATATGATAACGTCTATAAGTACTGCACCAAAATCCTTCGTAACCAAGCTCAGAAATTCATTAGTACAAAAGGGTTGATCATTCTCAGAGTCAGTAAACATTCTGGTTGTCAACAGATTGGTTGATATGCCAGGGCACTATTGTGGATAGACAGTTATAAGGTGTTTTTAATGATGGCAGAATTTTGCAATATTTTCAACTGGAAGGAAGCATATTCCAACAAGGAGGTGCAGCTCCACAAAAAGCCCTTGTCCCAATATTAGTATTTTCTGTAGGTACAATAAGTAATTCAGGACCACCGGTGGAAGATCAAAGCCGGATAGGTTTTCTTACAGGAGCAATCGAGAAGCGTAAATGCAACGGTTGTTTACAGGAAAGTGCCTGGTAAGTAACAATATAGATGTTAAAGATGATACAATATCAGACCTACCTACACTGCCTTCAGAAATATGATATCATTGCCATACGTTTATGCTTAGCACAATAATTACCAGTCCGTTGGAGTAGTCTGAGCATTTTACATTTCACTTGATGGTAGATTTGTTCTATTTACTGAATTACACCATCCTGACTTTTCTGTATTGTTTTAAATGGTACGAATATGCTTCCTTCTAGTGTCAGATTAGTTGAAAATATTGCAAAATACTGCAGTCATTTAAAAAAAATTACCTTTTATAACCTTGCCTCAGCCGCGGAAGAGGAGAATGTTAGCAATAAGAATGATTCGTTTGCGACTATTTATAAGAAACAATTACCATTTTGCATAAAGCATACATTTTGTTCAGTCTACGCAAATTCATTGACCGGGCTTACATACTGAAGGGAAAACAGGAATGATTCGATGAGGGATAATCTAAAAAACATTGCACAATGCTGTGTTTGTCTTTGTACCTATAAAATAAAACACACTTGACACAGATAAAGCTGGCTTCACCCACCTACATAAACTCTTCTGTAGGCGTCTTCGTGTTTTGCCGGTGCTGCTGCTGAACTGCTGAATCCTTGCTCATAGGGGGCGCCACTGAATCCATTCCCAGCAAGTGTCAAATTACCTGTGAAACTACTTGCTTTGTGCAACGTATTCCCGCTGTTTAAGGCCTCGTTATGATAGGCCATGAGGTCTTGTGACGAAAATGACTGATGACACAGCAGGGTCTGCGGAAACTGTTGGGTGTGGTTCGACGTTGATATGACAGGGGGTGCCACTGTAAAGTCAACAACGGCGGTCGGGGGCGTCATTTCGCTTGCGGCGTGCACAATCTTCAGGTTGTGGATATCTGCAGCACTGAGAAAAACACAGGCAAGTCAGAATGTTGGGAATATGCTTCATACCTGTACGAATAACAGTTACCAGAATAGTTCCGAGTACTTATTGTTGTTCTGTGTACAGTCGATTCTAAGTTGTTGGTCTCAAGTAGCTGTGGAGTGTGTGTAGCCATTCAGCTATCACTGTTTGACATACCAGTTTTAAATAGGCCCGCTGGCTGTATGAAAGTTGTAGTAATTAGTATAATATAAAGTGACAACAGTTAGACGACTTGTGCGGGGCAAGGCCCTAAATACAATGACGGATGTAATTATTTTCATACAAAATTATTACTTAGGACTTGTTGCTGATTTTGTGAGCACTTTCTGTAACGGTCTGTCATACGCCTCGGCCTGCAACTTGTCACATACCTGATTGTCACTTGCGGCACAGAGCACGGGAGACCGTTATGCATGACATGAGTGACACTGATGGTCTGTCCTGTCTTGTCAACGTCTGACACGAGTCCTTGATAAGTGCCCAACACTGGGCCACAGTCGATCAGCACAATGCTGCCTATGAATGCGTCACTCATGTTGGCTGCTGTCAATCTGAACATGGACATTCAACGGTTATTACATTGAAATATAAGTAATCACACTCGCAGAAGAACATATAATTCCTTTAACTATACAAAACATGGGTGCTGCAATCTAGTGTTACAAATCGACACAATATGGTTCAGTGTTGGCTGTAGAGTGTAGACCCATCACACTTACTGTAAGAAAACTGACTGGGAAACAATCTCAACTGCAGCAGTAAGTACCACGGATAAGGAATTTACATTTTTTGAAAACTTTCGACAAGGTTACTTGATGCAGCCCACTGCAAGACTCACAAGAGACATTGGTACATCCGTCTTGAATTTGTTCTCAACAACCGAGGCTGCCACAGTAGTGCTACTACCCCTGGTACTGTACTAGGAAGAGGGGATGATTCAGTTATCAAGGTAGTTCTCAACTACACACCAGTCTATGAACCAATCATATCAACACAATTATGACAATGTGGATTACATAAAAGTGGAAGACAGGCTTAAACATTTATTAGGAATCGATATTTTCCAATTATGTTCCATCCACAGGTGTCCAACCTTATCGGGAATTTGTTAGATTTTGAATTCACGTGACTGACAGGGTTGGTGTCAATTCAAAAAGAACTGGAATTAAATCATTCAATTCCGGAATTAGAGGGGGAATTGGAATATTTTGAACAAGATTAATTGAACTGGAATCGAAATATTTTGAATTTAATTGGAATCGAATGAAAATGATTTGAGCATCTGATATTTGTGTGACGCTGTGATGGATATTTTTCACACCAATGGGAGTATGGCGGTGCAGGCGTGACCAAGAAAAGTTCGACAATGAAGCTGCTGTTCAAACATTACTCAGAAGTTAATCAATGGATGAATGGGAATGTCCTGTACTGCCTTCTGTGAAATACTTGCAGGCAGAGATACACTGCTTCAAGGAACCTCTGCAATTGCCCAGATAACAATCACACATTCCCAGCATCACATATTCAGCAAATACTAGGACTAGCACATAAGGCCGACTTCGATTGGCCTACTTGAGTTACTCGCGTAACCCTAACGTAGTATCCGGTTTACGCTGCGCAAGCAGTACCACAAGAGAAATCCAACTGAATAGCGAGGGTCGTGATAATGGACATAAAGACTTTAATCCATATTTAAATGATTGTATCCTGTAATGTTTAATTAATTTCTCGTGCAGTAGGGGCATATGTTCCCTATTGGCATTGCTAATGATGTCAGTTACTCGAGTGAATCTCTCCAAACCGCGATTGCCTCGGGTAGTGGCCTTGAAGATTGACCTTGTTTATCTATGTCAAGAATGTCATGTGAGCAAGTGATATTGGATGTTCGATTGGCACTCAGGTGACTTGAGTTACTTGCATAGCTCAATCGAAGTCGGCCTAAGACACCAGGACCCCTCCAAATAGTCCAAACTACAACCAATTAAGGTCCAAAGGTTACCAATGCAAACATAAGTACAGTGAAGACTGAAGAGGCTTGTAGACTGTAACCAGAATGTGACAACTGCAATGAGGGTAACTGCTAAATAGTTGACGCCAGAACGAGAGCAGATTCGGTAGAGACTCAGACATTTTATTTATGCAGCGATGCCTGCATTAAAATGGTTTTTCTGCAATAAAATGTCACTGAATGAACTATTTTGGTTTACTTGTTTCTATGTACAAGATATATGTAATTATGTATGTTAATGTGTACATATAAATACATTACACATGACATGCTGTACTGGTGATTCGCTGTATGTATATTAATCATATAATTGTAGTTAAATTATTTGTGTGGAATTGGAACTGGAATTGTATGTTTGTAGACGGAATTGGAAAATAATAATAATTGGAATTGAATAAAAGAAATTGGAGCGGGAATTGGAATTGATTGAATGGAACTAAACACAGCCCTGGACTGACTGACAAAAAATACTTCCACAGTTCTGACAGTATGCCATAAAAATGTAGACAAAATGGGAATGCTAAATTTGATAAAAAGCATGGGGTGGTTCATAACCGATTAGAATTTTTCAAAATTCATGGGCAGGATTCGAAATAGTGGTAGCCTGGTAGCCAGAGGCTACCAGAATTGCTGTCGGGCCTGTCGGGCTACTACATTGGAGACAGCAGTAGCCCGGTGGTCTACCACGAAATCTGGGTCACTGATGGCCTAATCATCAGTGCAGGTCAAGTGTCTGAGACGACTCAATGGCTCCCATTGGGTTGAAACAATTGTATCCAATTAACCACTTAAAAAAACTGACCTATTAACAGGATGAGGTAGTTTAAAACATTGTTGCAGGTGGGTGGCTGCATTTCCAAGTACTGGGAGGTAGAAAAGTTGTTTCTTTTGTAAAGACACGTTTTTGTAATGTATCCAAGCAAGGGCAATTTGATGCACTGTTGAAATAAAATATATGTTAAAACATGTTAAATATGTAAGCCTAGTATCTATATTATAATAAACAATAATACCTGTGCAATTTATACAGCATATTTGAGAAATAATACTGATTAAATGAATAATTCAAAACTCTTTTGTAATATGGGTAAAATGTACACATGCAACTGAGTACATGTACAAGCACTGTTAAATTATATTGATTTTAAGTTTTATAATAATTATTTTATCAATGTTGTATTCAAATTTCAAAAAGAGGAACTATCTTTGAACAATACTTTGTTTGAATGTACAGTGTTGCAGAGATGGAGTGAGTACAATACAAATGTACTCGAGTACGATTACTTTGAACATGCATGAGTACGAGTACTCAGAAAACAAATGTACTCGAGTACGAGTACGATTACTTTACAATATACTCGAGTACGAGTACGATTACTTTACAATATAAGCATGATTACTTTCATGATTACTTTAATGAATATCCTGTTTCTAACATAAAGGCGACTTTCATGGAATCCCTAGGTGTCATTCTTGTTCTGTTGTTGTGTCACTAATGTTCTAACTGATTACTGCTATCCACTATCCAGGTGTTATTGTTATTAATAATTAGACGACTTTCTCAGGTATTGGATAAATCATTTAATGCTGGATAAATAATTTAATTTATGGTTTCTGAATCAAATACAAATAGGAGGCATTTAAAAATTTCAAATACACATGATCAAATACATTACAATAACAACACTTCAAAACCAGGGGAGCATATTCAAAAGAGTAGTATATCAGATGGGTCCAGACATGGGGTCAAATACATTTGTATTTGAAAGTATATAAATACTTTTTAAAATATGTGTATTTGATGTTTAGGAATTAAAAGTATTTGTATTTAAATACTTTCCTAAAGTATTTGACTTGTTCAAATATTTTTTGGAAATACATTGTCAGTATCAACATTTCTTTTTCACTGTCATGTGTAATGCCTGCCAAACTGATTACCTTAACTGCAACTTCACCCAACAGTGCTAATTACTGCTTAAGACACTTAACAGCAGGCTTCCCCCTGGCCCTGCAGTGACCACAACTTGTGTTTGCTCAGAGCCAGAGGATGGACCTAACAGTGACCATAGGTCAATATCCCCTTTTGTTCTTTAGTCAGGCTTCAATTTGGCACCAGGTTATTCTGGTTTCTTGGCTGACTTTGAAGTTGACCCTTCCTCACAACATGGTAGCAATGATTAGCAGTGTCTCTTCTGATGGCAACATGGGTGTTATATTATTATGGACCTCCTGGCGTAACATACAAACAATATATTTTGGCCTTTACCTCTTTCAGTCAGTTGTCACTGTGATGCAGTTAGCAATAACAATACTCCCTAGCACTGGTCTGCCTGTCATCATATGAGCAAAACACTAATTATGCATATAAACTAGATATCTCAATATATGTGTTGCTTTTCTTTTACCTACATAGTAATACAAAATGAAAAGTATTTGAAAAATATATGAACAAGTATTTGAAATACTTTTCAATGTATTCATATTTAAATACATTTATATTTAAAAAGTATTTGTAATCCCTCAAGAATATTTGTATTTAAATACATTTCAATGTATTTGACCCCATGTCTGGATGGGACAAGCACAGAATGGTTGTGGATTTAGACAGGTTTACAGTTTGCACTTAATTAAACATAATAGACAGGGATTTAGCAGCTAACCGTCCAGACCCAGTCAGGATTCTGGAAGTTGGAAATATAACCATTCATTCACACCATACTGACAGAGCAAACAGTACAGGTGGGGCTGAGGCCTGGCTTCTAAAATTACAAAGCAAGATGTTAGGGGATGCTTATCTCCTGCAGTGCTTCCCAGGGACTGTCACAATATAACTTGCACTTTGTACTAAGCAGGAGGGTGAGGAGATGTTGCTTCTCTGGGAAGAGAAGGTATTAATTAGAGAAATCTGACTGAATATTTATTTAACTGAAATGCTCAACAGTAATAGAAAATGAATACCTTGATTATTATTACATTTATTAGATTACTTCTAATATTGCCATTTTATCTGTCTAATGCTTGCAACTGTTCATATGAAAAAATGTAATCGTGAAAAGTAATCGTGAGTACGATTACTTTGGTAATGTACTCGAGTACGATTACTTTCCTTCGTACTCGAGTACGAGTACTCAAAAAGTACTCGTACTCGAGTACGAGTACAAGTACACGATTACTCCATCTCTGCAGTGTTGTATAAGTTAATGTTATTATTATGCAATTTGGATATGGCCACATGACACATTATTTTTGTTTGTGGGAAACTTAACAAATACGGATACCTTTCATCAACAGAATATTTGTAAACTCACAAATACATGTTAAATATACATAGTAGAATATTTGCATTGTTCTACTAAATATAGTAGAACGTTTATACATTAAAATAGTTATTACAAAGCAACACAAATTTTCGTTTTAGAATATTTGATATGAACTGACAAGAAATCCCAATTACTTGTCAGTTTCCATTCATTCATGAATCATGATGCCACAAACCAAGTGCTGCAGTTGACTTAGTTTCTACTTTTGCCAGTTATGGCATGCTAAACGGTGATTCATGCTAAACTGATATTTACTAAAACGAAAGAACAAGATGTGCAACAGTGGCCCCCACAAGAGAGTGACTCATCGGCTGTTACCATTTCCGACATGTAGAAGAGTATAGTGGATATGGTAAATCATTCTAATTAGCTATCTCTGTTTTTAAGTTGGTTAATTGTCCAACAAAGCGAATAACGGTAGAAAGAGGCATGTGGACCTTAAAAGCTTCAACAAAAATACTACCACTCTACCCAAAATTTTAGTTAACAAGTTTTGGACTACCAGAAATTACAAGCCTGGCTGATGGCTACCTAGATTTTGGAGTTATTTCTAGCCTTGATGGGTGGTGATCTGTGACTTGGAGTCAGACTCACGATTGAAACAGTTACTTTTCTTAGACAGTTTGCATGTTTGGGGATGATTTCTTGTTCTCTCTTTAGTGTATGGTGACCACTGAAGACATTGACATAGTACAAATGTGTACAACCAACTACAAATACAGTATAATAATTGAATTGCCAACTCAATGACAAATGTCATTATTCACGTCACATTAATATACCCTTAAATTTGACAATTTAACTAAACGATTTTTCATGAGCTGAATGGACTAAGTTTACTCATCTAACAGCTCTTAGAAATCAAACAAACCATTCTCCAACAGGAAAGGGCACGAGTCTCCTATCCGTTGGGCGATAATTGCAGCATAATCGTGCTTACTACATTTGTTACTGGAAACGAAATCCATTAAGACAATGATAATGTTTGCCACGACAATGCATCAACGACCATGCTTGCATCTGCAAATCTACACAGTTAAACATACCAGCTTAATGTAATCACACCTTATAAACTACACAAATAAATCCCACTAACGAATTGGCGAAATTAATAAACAAGGATAACTCCCGAGAGAGCCGCGTGGAGAAATAGCAGGGCCCTCTGGCGAGCGAGTGGTGTAAGATATTCTAAAAGGTTTATCCGATAGATGGCGCCGTTCAAACCTGTTCTGAAATCTTCTGGCTATTCGCAGGGCAGTAACCACAGATAGCAGACCTACGTTGGGCCAACGTGGCATTTTACATTGGGCCAACGTTGGCAACATACGTTGGGCCAACGTCATTTTACTCGTTGGCCCAACGTGTTGGGCCAACATTGACAAATTATAATCCAACGTCGGGCCAACGTAGGGTTAACATTGGTTTTATGTTGGGCCAACGTTGACCCAATGTTGAGCCAACGTAAGCTTCTTATGTGCAGTATGTTTTTTTTGTGTTGGGCCAACGTAAGCTTAATATGTGTATGTGGTTGTTATGTTCGGCCAACATTGGCTTAACAAACATATTTTTGGTCTTGTGTTTAGAAGCTATACTATATAGCACAATGGTCTTGGTGTTTAATAATGGTTTATTAATATGGAACTGCTCATAACATATTATACCATCACATCGCTACACTTAAATCCACCCACACACATGCATACACTCACACACATTTACATACACACCACCACAGCTACATGCACACAACAGCACACACACACACACACACACACACACACACACACACACACACACACACACACACACACACACACACACACACACACACACACACACACACACACACACACACACACACACACACACACACACACACACACACACACACACACACACACACAAACACACCATGTAGACACATACAAATCTTATAAATACACACAAATCTTACAAACACACACCACATACCACACTCACCCCAAATACACACCACATACCACACACACCCCAAATACACACCACATAAACACACAAACACAAATATAAGCACATAATTTAAACACACATGCACATAACAGATTCACATACACACACACGCATGCACGCACACACGCTCGAGCGATCGCACGCACGCACGCACGCACGCACGCACGCACGCACGCACGCACACCCACACCCACACACACACACACACACACACACACACACACACACACACACACACACACACACACACACACACACACACACATATCATTCCAGACTCATTGCATGAAGCTGTTGGAACAATTCTTCCTAAGAGCACTCTTTTCTCTGAGACGTGGTTGTCTTCACCAAGCTATTCCTCATCCAGATCCTGTTGCAACCCTCGGTGTCATTTCTGCAATTATAATTCAGGATGACATTGACCTTTACCAGAGTTAAAAATACAATGAATTATAAACTTAAAAATAGTGTTAATTTAGAATTTACCCTGTAAAACAATCAATCACATAATAATGTTTATTATGTGACACTGCACACTTTTTGGTATTTGCCTTTCACAAGGTGGCAGCACCCATAATGATATGAAAATGTAATATTTTAGTTATTTAATCTTTAGTCATAATATAATATGCTTACATATTATTGAGGTAAATCAAGTAACTTTATACATTTTATACCATTTATACATTTTAAAGGAATTACATTTGTAACTACATCTGCCATGTGACAGTGGTCACTGATCGTACACGCACACACACAGTCTGAGTGTGATTCAAGGACAGTCTTGAATACAACAGAATTACACACACACACAAATAATTTATGTTTTGTTAATGACTGAATTTTAGTTTGTACATGCAGAAACAAACTTATCAAGGTATCTTAGCATACACAGTTTTACACACTGTCAAGTCATAACAGCAACATGTTACAGATCTTTATTGCATATGGAACATTCAAATTAATTACATGATTGCTATAAAACATATGCATTATCAGTTACATCTTACAAGAACAATATGTTGTATCTAACTAAGGAAATTGTCTATGCACCATTGTAATAAAGGTAAGCACCTATTGTTGAAGGTAGGATTGACCATTCTCCGTGGAAAGCTTGTTTTTGTTGACAAATTCACCACAAAACCCTGTGAAAGAAAGCAAAATAATGGTTTATTTACCATGACAGCTGTTTGAAAAGAATTGTGCGTAGATACTATTATGTATGTGACAGAAACAACTATCCAAGACACCTGCTGAGTATAACCACAAAATAGCAGCTCACGAAATGAAACAATGATCACCAATACCTAATCAATTATCTTAAGAGTTAACAGAGTTCTAAATAAAACTGCCAGGTTGAACTATCTAAACAATAATTACTTATTTCATACTTTGTCATGCTTGCTGCCATATAACATGACTTTGATTTGGTGTTACTTATTAATTAAACTTTTTTAGCAAAATTACTGAGGGAGGGAGATAGAGAGAGGGAGGGAGGAGGGAGGGAGGGAGGGAGGAATGGAGGAAGGGAGGAATGGAGAGAGTGATAATGGAGGGAGGGAGGAAGGGAGGGAGATAGGAGGAAGGAGGAGGGATGGAGAGAGTGAAATGGAGGGAGGGAGGGAGGGAGGGAGGGAGGAGGAGGGAGGAGGGAGGGAGGGAGGGAGGGAGGGAGAGGAAGGAGGGAAATAGGGAGGGATGGAGACAGGATAATGGAGGGAGGGAGGGAGGGAGGACGAGAGGGAGGAAGGGAGGGAGGGAAAGGGAGTGAGAAAGGGAGGGAGGGAGGGAGGGAGGGAGGGAGGGAGGGAGGAAGGGAGGAATGGAGTCAGTGATAATGGAGGGAGGGAGGGAGGGAGAGAGGGAGAGAGGGAGGGAGGAAGGGAGGGAAATAGGGAGGGATGGAGACAGTGATAATGGAGGGAGGGAGGGAGGGAGGGAGGGAGGGAGGAAGGGAGGGAGGGAAATAGAGAGTGAGAAAGGGAGTGAGGGAGGGGGTGAGGGAGGGAGGGAGGGAGGGAGGAAGAGATAATGGAGGGAGGAAGGGAGGAAGGGAGGGAGGGAGTGATAATGGAGGGAGGGAGGGAGGGAGGGAGGGAGGAAGAGAGGGAGGGATGGAGAGAGTGATAATGGAGGGAGGGAGGAGGGAGGGAGGGAGGAGGGAGAGAGTGAGAAAGGGAGGGAGACACACCCACACACACACCACACACCCACACACACACACACCCACACCCACACCCACACACACACACACACACACACACACACACACACACACACACACGTTACCTGATTGACAGCATAGCCTTGTTTCTCTTTCCCGCCACTTGTATTATCGTCCACTCCAGTTGTATGAACAGTTGACAATCCTTACATCATAGACTTGTCATGTACAGCTTACTGTGCAGTGTCACCTGTAATATGATAACAGATAATATGTCATATCATAAATTAAATATTTTCAATAAGATATGTAACTGTAAGCAGTCGTTATTCCAAACAGAGAATTCCGCCCACATGTACGAATTTATGTGATGAAACAATGCTGCCATCTGGTGCACAAGGAGTCAGACTATATTTTGCCCCAAGCAAAATTTTATAATATATTAATCCACAGAAATGCAACAACTGACAGCTGTCATGATTTGACAGATCTGATACCATGCTGCACACATACATCATTTTCATTCACAAAACACTGCTCAAGTCTTCACAGAAATTCAGAAGTTTAGTCAAATTCCAATATTTCGTACTCTCGTAAAGTGCCGCTATGTATGACACCCGTCACTATTTACAAATGAATGCAGGCAGTAATACAACAGAGGTGTCAACAAGCCAAATCACTGCCAGGTACCCATCCGCTTAATTACGGTAACCAAACAGGAAGTCTAACTGTGTCATGACCCCTTAGTTAGTATGCTTTTACTGACAACTGGCTCCATATGGTGGACAAAACAAAGACAGGATGGTAAAATTAAACAATTAACAAATTAATGTATACCCAGATAGCATGGAAACGTTAATCTAACGTTCATTTAACGTTTGCAGAAACGTTGGTTTAACGTTTACATGTGAACGTTTTTTTGGCGTTATTTTGCTCGTTTATTATATATATATATATATATATATATATATATATATATATATATATATATATATATATATATACACACATATTATAAAAACTGTTATATATACCAGTATGTAATGTAAATGGATGTAAGCACTGTATGTTCTCTGTTTATTGTTCGCCATGTCTGTCAGATATTTCAATACAATATGTTAAATTAGAAACAATACTCTATTTCATTTCCTCGAAAATACCTTATCCCTGAGAGACAGTGACAGTGTACATAATAATTGCAATCACATGTCAGAGAATGTACAATTATTCTTTAAAAAGAGAGGGCTATTTCTTTCAGCAGATATATGTGGGAGGTTACTAATAGTTAACTGTAAAGGTACACTTGATTCCTTTTTGGAAAATTTAGCACAACGTTGGTTTAGGATGGTTGACCAACATTGGTCTGTACTGTTATAAATGGATAACAAAATTAATGTCCATTTCTCAAAGCTATATTACACATGTCACACAATGACAGTGAATGAATAATTGTCATTATTTGCGAGTGTATATTTGTTAAAGAGCAATATTTTACTTTGATTGACAGGATAAATGCATCCGGTTAATCTAATTGACATATTTCATAGTAAATTTAATTTAATTCACTATATACATTACTTGCATCATGCTATAAAAGATTTGTTTAGTGAACAAAAATTGAATTTGGCCAACATATTCCCAATGTCGGTCCAACGTTGGCTGATATTTGTATAAAAAATGAAATTGCATAATTATGTGTATCAGGTCAGTAATTGAACCATCACTGTACCACCATTAGAATATTAATTTATTTGTATGTGTCTAGATTGTGTGTGTGTGTGTGTGTGTGTGTGTGCGTGCGTGCGTGCGTGCGTGCGTGCGTGTGTGTATGTGTGTGTGTTTATGTGGTGTGTTTATGTGGTGTGTTTATGTATGTACGTAGTATGTCTATGTTGGTTGTATGTGTGTGAATGTGTGTGTGTGCATCTGTGTGTGCACCTGTGTATGTATATGTATGCACACCCATGTGTGTGTGTGCATGTGTGTGTATGTATACATGTTAGTGTATAAGTGTACTTGTGTGCATTTGTATATGTGGTGTGTGAGGTGTGTGTGTGTGTGCACATGTATGTCATACGAATGTGTGAACACGATTGTGTGCACATTTGTGTTTATGTATACATAGGTGTGCATATGTGTGTTTATGTGGTGTGTGTGGTGTTTATGTGTTGTCTGTGTGTGTATGTGAATGTATGTGTGTGTGTGTGTGTGTGTGTGTGTGTGTGTGTGTGTGTGTGTGTGTGTGTGTGTGTGTGTGTGTGTGTGTGTATGTGAGTGTGTGTATATGTGAGTGTATGTGAGTGTGTGTGTGTGTGTATGTGAGTGTGTGTATGTGAGTGTATGTGTGTGTGTGTGTGTGTGTGTGTGTGTGTGTGTGTGTGTGTGTGTGTGTGTGTGTGTGTGTGTGTGTGTGTGATATGTGTGTGTGTGTGTTATGTGTGTGTGTGTGTGTGTGTGTGTGTGTGTGTATGTGAGTGTATGTGTGTGTGTGTGTGTGTGTGTGTGTGTGTGTGTGTGTGTGTGTGTGTGTGTGTGTGTGTGTGTGTGTAAACATTGTCGAGTTGCAAAATGCCCACATTACCTAGTCTCCTATTATACATTTTACGAAACAATCGTGTTTCAAAATGTGTTGTCTAGATCAAGCAATTATTGCTTTATTAATATACCGTTTCTAGGTTCCCCTTTTGTGATGTTTATATTGTCTCATTTTGCTGCTTAACTATTTGTGTGTATTCATATTATACTGAGAAGCACGTTGACGAATGGTGCGAGCCAGATTACAATTTTAATTGGTCGTCGTGTACTTAATATCAAATCTCACGGATATTACCTCTGGAACACCTCATTAGTGTCACTCCAATCGCACCCACACACATTTCAGGGCACGGGGTGCTCGGGGTGGGTGCCTACGCCTAATTACCCAAACGGGGTCAGCCGCAAACGTTGCAAGCAACTGATTAGATCGAATTACACGGAAATTTTGCGCAATTAAGTAGAATGTTTCAACTATTGGCACTGTGTCCGAGGATATATTTCTCAACGAAAATTGTAATACTCCTCCCGATGGAAGTTGTCCATCATGAATCACCATTATATGTTGTCAAAGTCTACATAACTTGATTATTTATATGTCAGATTGTTACACAAAATGACCAATTGTCCAAAATGGCTTCGCTTAATGAGAATAACTAGAAACGAAGTAAATTGACGCTAATGTGACATGCATTTTTGCATGTAATGTATTGATAACCAAGATTAATTTGTTAAATTATATATGAATGCACATCCACAATTGTGTTACTATGTTCAAGACACTATCATTACGTATTTAAAGGGACCCAAAAAGGGAAAAGTTACATGCTATGCACGTGAAAGAGTTAATAAAAACAAACTATTTTGAACGGTAATCAAATTTTTCACGTTAGTGGTTTATTAATAAAAAAAATTGAACACCTTTTCCATCAAAGTTCGTAAGTCGCGCCATTTTGACTGATGTGTGACGTCGGCAAATGCTTGGCTCATTGAGCGGCAGAGCGGGCAACTCTGTATTTAAAATTCCCGTTAAAATAATCGCCAGGTGGCGCGTCGCGATGTTTACATCCGCTTCGTGTACCCGGCGTGTGAAGCGAACATGATTTTCGTTCAGAAATAGCTGAATTTCGGTTGCAACGATAAGGGCCAACATTTTCAAGATAGAACTGAACGCGCTGGTAAACAAGACCCGCCGGAAGCCGAAATGCAGAGGCGAGTAACAAGCCGAGGCGACATTGACAAGTGGTCGAAACTCGCTGAAACTTCGAAACACTGACAGGTATTTTGATGGCCTCGCATTCGATCCCGGGATTCGGCGAGTTTCTTCTTAGTCACAGCCATGCCATGTATTATTCTCCAAATCAGTGGTGTAGTGTCGGATATGTTATACACAACGTGAGGTTTCCCAATTTGAAAGAAATATCATATGGGGTCATGGCTCTGCGATTTATGTCAGCGTGACACCCACACAGAGTGACAGGCTCGGTCCTTCGCCCTAGCTTAAAACTGTTTTCAGGAATCAATTTCCAAATTGTCCACAACTGTGACAAAAATGCAGATTAATTGTTGTTTTTCAAATACTGGACATTATTATATTAACAGTAGCTACTGTGGCATGCTTTTGTATTATTGATATAGCATGACATGTGCGGCTATGAAACAGATGTGTGTCAATCATAGATATAAATAGAACACACCAGTAGATCGAACTACAGCCATATAGGGGAAAGATTAATTATCTAACTATGTGGTGTCAATATTGATTGTTCTTTTAATAGGCGTGGTATATTTAAAGGGAAAGTTTGGAGCATAATTCTGGAAAAATCGACTTCATGCTGAATAATAGTTGTTTTTTAGCTGAAATATATGTACAGTGGAATGTCTCTATTAAATATAACAATTTGAACTGGGTAAAAGTAACACAACTAGCAGAACAAATATTCTAAACTATAACATATGTGGATATATTTATGTATATTCTACGGGGATCTTAATTGCAATGTAACTTTGTTTTC
>JAODUO010002651.1:0-21376 GCA_025642075.2 Ridgeia piscesae
CTTTTGTACTTTTACTTAAGTATTTTGTGGAGCGGTACTTTTACTTAAGTAGTTTTTTCGGGGGTACTTTTACTTTTACTTAAGTATTTTTTGGGGGTACTTTTACTTTTACTTAAGTATTTTTTTGGGAGGTTATTTTTACTTAGTTACTTTTTTGGAGTACTGGTTACAGCACTCCTTTAAGGATTTCCCGTGGAGCATAAAACTGGCCCCCTGCCCCACCAGCACACTTTTAATTGTTACTGCAATAATTATTTATGGGAGACAAAGTTCGAAAAATTTACCTATAGCCTAGAGATAGGCCATATAAGTCTCGCGTCGAAAACAAGGTTGGGGGCAGAAGTCTATTTTCTCCATGTTAAAATATATAAGAATTTGTTTTGTTTCTGGTTGAATAATCGGGCTGTCCCCAAATAGCCCCGAATAGCTGCATTTTTCGAAGGATAACTAAAAGCAGAAGCAGTGTGATACTTTGCCGGTAAGAATGGTCACGGAAATCATGCATTTTAATCAATTATTGTGGTGGTTGCTATGATATCGGCGGATAGTACTAGGGCCTACGGTTACGTGTGTAGTTAGCGATCTTGACATTTTGTGCATTTAGACACCTTGTCAGATGTAAGAGCATTTAGACACATTGTCAGATGTAAGAGCATTTAGACCACAACGTGAAACAATGCAAATTGCGTAAAAGAAACCGGGAAAAAAATTACAAATTGTTCATGGATTTGAAAATTTATTTTTATTGTATGGATTCCCAAATGTTATATGTAGACTTGTCTTAGGACTTTATATGTTAAATTTACCATATGCATATGGTAGGCTAAACGGCCCATACTATGCCAGTATAATGTAATATTGGATTACTCGATTAGGTTATGATTTAAATTTATGTTAAACTTTGGGACATAAATACATAAATACTTGATCAGTAGTTCAAGATTTTTTCCCGTCCGTGCACATCTAACATATTTTATGTAACTGCCAGTATACAATTGTGGCTCATTTTGTTTCTTCTAAGTTTTAGTATGAAGTAGCCATTACTCTAGCGAATGTGTCAGTGTGAAGTACGACAATGAAATATATTCATCGATAGGCTATAATTATTGTATGAAGGCGACGATGATTATGCATAGCACGTACACGTAAGCATTACTTTATGACGACCGGCAAAAAATTACACAATCTACCGAACGGACTTTATTCTCAGGAAACATCAGTATATTATTATCTAATACAGCTGGGATATTAAAAAAACTGTTGTTTATTATTGCACAGCGGGAAAAACCTGAAAATCGAACAATTTAAGGCACCCTGTTGAGGGAAAATTTGTTACCCAACGTGACGGAATTGAGACAGCCGTGTCCAAGTTACGTTACTTCCGGCTACTAACGAAAATTTATAATCTTTAAACAAGGATAACTGACATAGTTTTAATGTTAAAAAAAGTTTACGTTTGAAGAAAGCCTATTTATTAGGACACTACATGTTATATAAGATATGCGATGAGATGTGTGTTGGCTGTAGCTTGTTCTTTTCATGGTTGGGTCGTAAAATAAAACTCTCCAATAGTTAGACAATGACCAATGCCTTCATTACGGATAGATTGTATTAGGTTTGCATTAAAACTACAAAAAAACTTGTTGTGCCACGAATATTTGCCACGCCAGCTTACCAACAGTATAGTCGGGAGCTCCTTTTTCACAAGCCTTGGTAACCCCTAGAAACATCAACGGAAATACTGCGAAGAAACCGAAGTCACGTGTGTACATTGCTTCAGTTGCTAATTAGTCCAGTGATCCCGATTTACCGAGACCGGTGTCTTCCGGAAATTCTACAAATACAAACGAAAACCAGAATTACGTGCAAGTGTACAAATCATTTAAATTGACCGTTATTCGAATGTTGAGTTGCACTGTGGGTGTGACGTCATTTGCCGGGAGGGGTGTTTTTCTCGCGCCACAACGTTATGCACAACTAGAGGTATATGGTCATAATTTTGTAATTAATCCGTTAACATAATATTTTTGATATAGCTGTTGATCGGCGACCGTCGAATTATTTATTCAAATACCCTACTACTGCTATTCAACCACGTCCACGGATTTTTATACACCGAGTCCGAGAGGCCCATACTCTCACTCCGTAATACCTGACACGCCCCCGCCCGGGTTAAAAGGTGTAAAAAACCTGGCTCTCAACATCGGGGTGTACCCCCGTGAATCGGAGAATGACGTTAATATCGGTCTCGTCTCAATCTGGGATGTAAAAGAACCGGCATTGCCATTGCCATTGTCTCTGAGCCTGAGGACGACAAGCGACGTGTAACTTACAGGTCGCTTGTCCTCATTTGGGGAAATACAGTAGGCACTTCAACAAAAAAATTTAAAATCTATAGGTTAAATGAAAGGTAATACGTTACAGATCACATAACTGTTAATTTTATTACGATATCTTTATTAGTCCAAAGTTATTCAATTTAAAGACGGAAAAAAGCGCAAATTGTGTATCTTATAATGGAAAAAGAGCTCATTTTTGTGTTTTCTGTTGATAAATATTTAAATAAAATCGACTTAAAAATGACATAACTTTGTTATTTATATGACTATTAAAATACTTTTTGCAGTGTTTTGAAATGCATTGAATGGAGTAATAAATTTGTATATTATTTTTTTTTCACTAATTAATTCAGTTAATTAGTTAATATTAGTTAAGTAGTGCACGTAGTAACAGACCCAAAACATTCTAATCAAGACCAGCAGAGTCCATAATATAAGATATTTATACATATTATGCAGTGTGCATAACCACATTGATTATGAGAATAAATTTTATTAAAATTAATTAATTAGTTAATAGGCGATAATTAGCAGGCAACCTCAACAGACAGAAACTTTTTTTAAAATGCCACAATGTCCCTGAATATGTTTATAATATTATTATAAACATGAAAATTTTTAGAACCACCTTACTTATGGTAAGAGATATACATTAAACAGTTATGTTTTTAATAATAAACTAAATGAATAAATCAATTAATTAATAGCCGTGCTTCGTATAGACTTCACATGAATAAAAGGCCTTAATGTCCATAATTATTAAGACATTCCCACATTAATTACGGTAGTAAATACCATTACCCAGTAATTTCATATTCACACTAACTTAATTTAATTAAAGGTAATTTAAAGCTAACTCGACTAAGGTTACGTTTTGTGAAAGCCTGCAGTAAATAATTATGAAGTAAATATAATTTATGCAATGTTTTAAAACCCCATGAAACATTATGATCAACCATCAATAGTACATGTCATTACAGCATAAATAATAACTTTATTAATAAATATTAACTAAATAACAAACTCAACAGATCAATGCATGACAATGAAGCACAGTTGTCTACTTCACTTGTTTATGGATTATCGTGAGGTTCAGGTTGGACAAATGTGTAGGCTCAGTAGAGGCCATTAATAAAATGTTATTGTTTCATAATATTCTGCATTTCAACATGAACTTGACGAAGTAATGTTTATAAACTATTCACAGTGTTTCGTCACCACTCCGACATCTCTTGTGCCAAATGCAAGACTGCTTTCTGCGTTACCTTCCCAGGGATAAAGTGCAAGATGAAGAAGCTGCTCACATTACTCCGTTATGTTCATGTAGATATGTGTATTATGTGACACATTCAGCGAGACAAGTTATGTAATAAATTAGAAATTAGTATAAGCGGATGATGCATGTGATATATTGAAGCCTTTGTAGGTTCTGTATCTTCACAGTTAACTGACAGGTACAGTTTTGTTCGTGCAATAAAACAATGTGTTCTTGTCTATTAAAACTGCAGTGTTCATGTCACGTTCACAGGGACTGTATCTTCAGAGAGCGTAGATATGTTGCTGGGTCATCTTCAGTCAAATGAATCTTGTAGTTATGCATACACATGTGTGTCATTTTTCAGGTGCGAGATTTCTGAAATAAAACAATTCAAAGTACATGCAATAACTACAATAATTCATCAAGCACATTATGTCAGTATTATTGTATGCCAAGCATTTAAATAAATAATAATTAGTAGTAATGTTTAACATTTCTAGAAGTAATTGAATTATTATTAATTATAATTAGGAATAGTAGTAGTGATATTTTATTCACAATATGTCATAAAACAGGAGTACAATAAATAGCATGAACAATCACCTTATTAAAGGGAACCAAAAGGGAAAAGTTACATGCTATGCACGTGAAAGAGTTAATAAAAACGAACTATTCTGAATGGTAATCACATTTTTAAAGTCAGTGGTTTATTAGTAAAAAAATCTGAACACCTTTTCTATCAAAGTTCGTAAGTCGCGCCATTTTGACTGATGTGTGACGTGGCTAATGTTTGGTTCATTGAGCCTCATTGAGCCTCAGATCGGGCAAATCTGTATTTAAAATTCCGTTAAAATAATCGCCAGGTGGCGCGTCGCGATGTTTACATCCGCTTCGTGTACCCGGTAGGGAAGCGAACATGATTTTCGTTCAGAAATAGCTGAATTTCGGTTGCAACGATAAGGGCCAACATTTTCAAGATAGAACTGAACGCGCTGGTAAACCTGGTAAAGAAGACCCGGCGGAAGCCGAAACGCAGAGGCGAGTAACAAGCCGAGGCGACATTGACAAGTGGTCGAAACTCGCTGAAACTTCGAAACACTGACAGGTATTTTGATGGCCTCGCATTCGATCCCGGGATTCGGCGAGTTTCTTCTTAGTCACAGCCATGCCATGTATTATTCTCCAAATCAGTGGTGTAGTGTCGGATATGTTATACACAACGTGAGGTTTCCCAATTTGAAACAAATATCATATGGGGTCATGGCTCTCCGATTTATGTCAGCCTGACACCCACACAGAGTGACAGGCTCGGTCCTTCGCCCTAGCTTAAAACTGTTTTCAGGAATCAATTTCCAAATTGTCCACAACTGTGACAAAAATGCAGATTAATTGTTGTTTTTCAAATACTGGACATTATTATATTAACAGTAGCGACTGTGTGATGCTTTTGTATTATTGATATTGTGTCAATCATAAATATAAATAGAACACACCAGTAGAACTATAGCCATATAGGGGAAAGATTAATTATCTAACTATGTGGTGTCAATATTGATTGTTCTTTTAATAGGCGTGGTATATTTAAAGGGAAAGTTTGGAGCATAATTCTGGAGGGCTAAATAAAGAAAGAAAATCACCACCCATGTTCTTTATAAAATCGACTTCATGCTGAATAATAGTTGTTTTTTAGCTGAAATATATGTACAGTGGAATGTCTCTATTAAATATAACAATTTGAACTGGGTAAAAGTAACACAACTAGCAGAACAAATATTCTAAACTATAACATATGTGGATATATTTATGTATATTCTGCGGTGATCTTAATTGCAATGTAACTTTGTTGTCGAGGTAACCATAATAGTGGCGAGGTAACCATAATAGTAGCCGTCAGGTTCCACATTGTGCTACTAATATTTCTAATTCATGAAAAACTAATTTAAACATCTGGTTCTGTTTCAGATGTGCCATGATATATTACAAATGGCCATGGATTTTATATTCTGTGTTTGGAGCAGACAGTGCTTCCAAATGTAACCGGTTAGACAACTTTCACATGTATCTGCCAAAAAACATGTATTATAAACAGTGAAATGTGTTGCTCACAATTTATTGACAATGAAAATAACATTAGAGCAACCAGAACACCAAGCAAACTAACATGATACAACATTTATATAATACAAATGATATTTCATACAATGAAAACACCACACATTATTCTATAGTAGAAATATACCCAACAATTAATGTTTAACAGTAACTGATTTAGGATCATTCTAGAACATTTCGAGTAGCATGCCCAGTTGTCCACTATGTCAGAACTAAAAAAACGTTCCAATGATTTTATAAAAACACAACATGTATTCTACAATGATAATGGATTGAGTTACCTCCATTTTCATATGTCACCTGTCAACACAGTTCTTATATAGTGCAGTATCCAATCGTCAAACATGGGGGCAAATACATTTGTATTTGAAAGTATTTAAATACTTTTTAAGTATCTGTAATTGATGTTTAGGAATAAAAAGTATTTGGATCCCTCAAGAGTATTTGTATTTAAATAAATGTCAATGTATTTGACCCAATGTCTGCTTAGCATTGTCCTTGTCAAAGTGCTTTACACTTTACTCCCTGGCAGACCTACTTAATTAAACACCATCTCATGACTGTGGGAAGCATCCAGCCAAGCTGTAATTAATTAATCAAGACGGTTTGTGTACAAATATCCACCATCGTCTATAGCCAGTTACTTGTTTACACAGCTGAGTGAATTGGAGCAATGACGGGTGAACAGACTTGCCCAAGGTTCGACACAGCACCACATGGTTTCGTTCTCGTAGTTGAGAGTCTGAAGCCGAGTCCAAAGCTTTAAACCACTGCGCCACTGTACATAGTTGATATATTTATTTAGGCCTTATTTTATTTCAGGTGTCCAAGTCGGCCATATACAGAGAGTTTTACCTGGTGGATCCATGGCAGGCTTGGTCGAAGGGTACAGAGAGTCATACCAGTGTATACCAGCCATAAGATGGAACTTCTGTGCTCTCAGCGGAGAACAAGATATGGGATAACACTCAGCACTTGTTGACTGCTGCCCTTACAAATGATCAGTTGATTTGTAAATAAGCAGTTGGATTGATTATGAACAAATCAACTGACTCTTGACACCAGCAGATCTTGTTTCATTAGCTTGGGCATATCTGTACCAAGGACTGCAATTCCGACATGGACAGTCATTGTGGGCAGCGGCCAGGCCAGAGTTCTGACAAAGATGTAATTCACCATTCTCTCTTTCTGTCTGCCATGGGCTGGTGGATCTGCAGGTAAACATACAGCTGTAGTGTCTTCTGCAGTTCCAATTGCTTGCGTCCTGAACAGAAAACAGCCATGTTGTCAGGGTTCGCTAGAACTTGGCCGGACGTTCTTGCTAGAGCCATGGTTCCCATCCCTATAAATAAACAGGACATGCTGTAGTGCTAAATATTGACTGTTTGAATTTACTATGTTTTTATATGAAAAAAGATCATCCAATCTGCGCCTAATAAGCAGCATATATGTTACAGTGTAATAGTGAACAGTGTCCTTTACTTTGGTGCAGTGTGTTGGAAGTGACAATATCAACAACCAGGACAGGATTAGGCTAGATACATTTATCAAGAAAGCAAATGGGACTGTAAGGATGGAACGGGTCATGGATAGAGTACAGAAGTTTTCTGGCAGATGACATACACTCACTAAGATCTTAATTTGACAGCTGACAGGAGTGACAGATACTGAGTTGCCTTTATTATTGCCCATATTATTGCACAGATAGATAGATGATGATGCTGCTCCAGCTGCTGTCTTCATTGAATAGAGATGTTTGTGTGGTGATACATATTACATAAACTAAGGTTTGATAATTGATTACATGATCACTTAGTGTTTATGCACTAGAGTTGACAGTGCTCAGTCATGCAATTTCCCAATGTTGGTAAGTGTGGTATTGAATACATAATTGGTAAAATAATACTGCGTCTTACAAACATTTCACTCCACTATGACATTCCTCTCACAAAATGACAATAGCATTTATCGCTACATTGTTTGTGTCATGTTGTATCTTATATTAAGTGCTTTAATTTATATTATCCAATAAACACAAATGTTGGCACCTCAAAATATTAAACGAACAGGAATATCTATGACAATGTATATTGCAGAGATGGAGTAATCGTACTCGTGTACTCATACTCGGAGTATGAGTACTTTTTGAGTACTCGTACTCGAGTACGAAGGAAAGTAATCGTACTCGTACTCGAGTACATTACCAAAGTAATCGTACTCACGATTACTTCTCACGATTACATATTTTTCATATGAACAGTTGCAAGCAAATATATTAGACAGATAAAATGGCAATATTAGAAGTAATCTAATAAATGTAATCATAATCAAGGTATTAATTTTCTATTACTGTTGAGCATTTCAGTTAAATAAATATTCAGTCAGATTTCCCTAATTAATACCTTCTCTTCCCAGAGAAGCCACATCACCTCACCCCCCTGTTTAGTACAAAGTACAAGTTATACTGTGACAGTCCCTGGGAAGCACTGCAGGAGATAAGCATCCCCTAACATCTTGCTTTGTAATTTTAGAAGCCAGGCCATATGCCCCACCTGTACTGTTTGCTTTGTCAGTATGGTGTGAATGACTGGTCATATTTCCAACATCCAGAATCCTGACTGGGTCTGGGCGGTTAGCTGCTAAATCCCTGTCTAGTATTATGTTTAATTAAGTGCAAACTGTAAACCTGTCTAAATCCACAACTATTCTGTGTTTGTCCCATCCAGACATGGGGTCAAATACATTGAAATTTATATTTAAATACAAATATTCTTGAGGGATTACAAATACTTTGTATTTAAATACGAATACATTGAAAAGTATCTCAAATACTTCTTCATATATTTTTCAAATACTTTTCATTTTGTATTACTATGTAAATATAAGAAAAGCAACACATATATTGAGACATCTAGTTTATAGGCATATTTAGTGTTTTGCTCATATGTTGACAGGCAGACCAGTGCTAGGGAGTATTGTTATTGCTAACTGCATCACAGTGACATCTGACTGAAAGACGTAAAGGCCAAAATATATTGTTTGTATGTTAAGCCAGGAGGTCCATGATAATATAATGCCTATGTTGCCCTCAGAAGAGACACTGCTAATCATTGCTAATGTTGTGAGGAAGGCTCAACTTCAAAGTCAGCCAAGAAACCAGAATAAACTGGTGCCAAATTGAAGCCTGACTAAAGAACAAAAGGGGATATTGACCTATGGTCACTGTTAGGTATTAATCCATCCTCTGGCTCTGAGCAATCACAAGTTGTGGTCACTGCAGGGCCATGGGGGAAGCCTGCTGTTAAGTGTCTTCATCAGTAATTAGTAATGTTGGGTGAAGTTGCAGTGCATTAAGGTAATCAGTTTGGCAGGCATTACATGTGACAGTGAAAAAGAAATGTTGATACTGACAATGTATTTGAAAAAATATTTGAAAAAGTCAAATACTTTAGGAAAGTATTTAAATACAAATACTTTTAATTCCTAAACATCAAATACAAATACTTAAAACAGTATTTAAATACTTTCAAATACAAATGTATTTGACCCCATGTCTGGACCCACCTGATATACTACATAATATTATTTGAATTGGGGATCCATGACATTTTGGTAAAGGATACTTTGGTAATGGACATTTCGGTAATAGACATTTCGATAACAGGACATTTCGGTAACTAGACATTTCGGTAACAATTAAGACATTTCGGTAAAACTACTGAAAATAATCAGAGTCCAGTCTGCCATATTAGGAGGTAACCTGTTGAGATGTCAGTCAGTTAAACCATTTGTAACTTAGGATGGTCCAGACATGGAACTTAGCTTTCTACCAGTAGTCAGGCAAGGTGTAAAGTAGTGCTTGCCTCTGAAGGGAACATGGCTTCCAAATAGCAGTGGTGGTGGCTAAAGTGTTCAACCACTACAGCAAATCACTGGCTAGCAGGACACATTTAAATCCAGACACACATAAGGTGAAGCTATACATGTGAACATGGAGCTATCAACAACAACCAGGGGAAAAGCAAAGCTATTGTGGAATGGCTATACCAAGCATACAGAGAAAAATGACATGATAAGGTGGCATTGTACATGTCATGCAAGCAAGCTCTGCCCTGCTAGTGCATACACAGACTTGCTACCAGCATATCCAGTGTTAAAAATTGACCACAACCACTGTCCTGAACCTATGAAGCTAGAGGTAATTTTTTTTAAAGAAATATGCCTTTATAGAATATTTATTGGTTTTACCAAAATGCCATGCTACCAAAATGTAGGTTACCAAAATGTCCTGTTACCGAAATGTCAGTTACCAAAACGTCCATTACCAAAGTGTCCTTTACCGAAATGTCTGGATACCTTGAACTGGATACTCTTTTGAATATGCCCCCCTGGTTTTGAAGTGTTGTTATTGTAATGTATTTGATCATGTGTATTTGAAATTTGTAAATGCCTCATATTTGTATTTGATTCAGAAACCATAAATTAAGTTATTAATCCAGCGTTAAATGATTCATCCAATACCTGAGAAAGTCGTCTAATTATTAATAATAATAACACCTGGATAGTGGATAGCAGTAATCAGTTAGAACATTAGTGACACAACAACAGAACAAGAATGACACCTAGGGATTCCATGAAAGTCGCCTTTATGTTAGAAACAGGATATTCATTAAAGTAATCATGAAAGTAATCATGATTACATTGTAAAGTAATCGTACTCGTACTCGAGTATATTGTAAAGTAATCGTACTCGAGTACATTTGTTTTCTGAGTACTCGTACTCATGCATGTTCAAAGTAATCGTACTCGTACTCGAGTACATTTGTATTGTACTCACTCCATCTCTGGTATATTGTTAACTGGCAAAATGTCATATTGAGACATCACGCTAATGTGCATGGTGGATCATCTGACTTACTTGCTAAACCATTGGATAATTTTTTTTGAATTACATTAGTGATTTGCACGACACAATGGTTGAGGGTAGAGAATTCCACTCATTGTAGTGGAGAAGAAACTAGTTCCAAATGTTTACCGAGTGTTTACCCGAAGATCTAGTGTTGTATTGGATAGAGTGATCTTGTGGGATATCTACAAGTCCACGTTCCATCTAGTATATTATGCTAGTCTGTTAATATTTCTTCTTGTTTGCTCAGTGTGTCCCCAATATTTCAAGAAACTACCAATAAAGGCAATAATATTGCAAATTTGCAAAAGTGATTTTTTTACAGTACATAATTATGTCTCATCATAGGTAATTATTCATCCTTTACTGTAAGCCTGTAACATGTGCTAGTATCAATGTTGTATGAGTATCTGAACTGATACAGCACACAGAATTTGTAATTTGTTCTCTCACTGAACAAATAACATGAATGATTGAAAACAACATTCGCAATGCTATTTTTTTATGTTTGAATAATATGTTTACTGAAAAAATATAGCAGTCATGTTGGCACTTTCAGAGCGGTCAACCTGAAAATAGGAACTGCATGCGTAGCTACGAAACTCGAAAGGCAGTACTTTTGAAGTTATTTAGCGAGTGATATCAAAGTGCCTATATTATCGTTCATGCGCGCGGATTGACTATGACCGTCTATAATCTGGCTTGTATTCAGCTGTTTTTTGTTTGTTATTGACATGTAACTTTACCTTGTTTTTATGCCTCTGTTCACGCAAACGTGATATAAACCATTCAAAGTAGGATAAAATAAAACAAATAATCATGAATAACAATATCGGACGGCCTAACTCGCTTGGACCTAGTTAGCGGCTCCATGATCCCGTGTACATACCTTCTAGAACGTTAACTGTGGTGGACGTTTACGAACAATATCAGTATGTACATAAGTCATCTCGACAGACATCGCAATGTGTCTAATGGTACAAGATTCAAATAATTTAGATACAGAAGACTTAATAATATTTACTAACCTTCTTGCGCGCTTTGATGACTTGGCTACGGCGACGGAAGGATTCGACCGGTAACCCGTTTCGACGACTATCGTTGGTGATTAAATATCGCGCTAATATCGTTTGCACAGCTCCATTCTTGAAAACTCGACGTCGCCAACGTTTCTGCGGATCTTGACCCAGTATATACGGTGAGAAACATCCTATTCGAAGCAACGTTCTTCGAACGGGTGTCCTTCTTCGAAGTTCGCGTATCTTACAACATTGTGTTTACAACGGCGATAGCATTGACGCATGCAATCGGACACGTGACTTTAAGGCCGGTTCTGCGTGCTGAGTGGTCAGACCACGGTCAGACAACAGGAAGAGGCGCATCATGGACGCCTCTATGAAGCCGATGATTTCAGTAAAATTATCCACTTTGGAATTATTTTACTAATAAACCACTGACGTTAAAAATGTGATTACCGTTCAGAATGGTTGCTTTGTATTAGCTCTTTCACGTACATAGCACTTAATATTTCCCTTTTGGTTCCCTTTAAGCCAATAATTTGGTAACACGCTCACGATTCCATCGATACCCACGTGACACAACGCCTACGCTAACTGGGTTAGCAATGATGAAACTTCAAAACCTTCGAATGGCTCAAAACCATCTTTGGAGCCCGCGCACACCAAATATTTCTTCATCACAGATTAAAATAAACATCCTAAATTACCCTAAACACAAACTATTTCAATATACCATAACACATAGTTTTCGCCGACTTGTTTTGTGATGCACCCACGTAATTTCACCGAGATACACCCATGACAACGGTAAAACTTCACGCTGTTTGAATGGCTCAAATCCATCTTTAGAGCCCGTGCCTCCAAAAAGTTTCTTCACCACAGATTAGAATAAACATCCTAAATTACCCTAAACACAAACTATTTCAATATACCATAACACATAGTTTGGTAAATTGTTAATGAAACACAGCTATGTTATAATATCGGTGAAATCTAGCTTAATTTTGGTCAAATTAAAAAAATAAAACGACGCTAAATAAAGTTCAACTTACCACCAAGTTGGAGCCGCCATCCGATGACGTCAATCATAAAAAATGCGCGCGAATCAGAGTTAAAACAAAACGGTATAGTCGTAGACTCGGCGTTCTAATCTTGGGCACGTAACGCAATATTCCCCCTCCGTACTGACCCCCTAGACAGTTAGCCATGACCTATTCAGATCAGCCACAGTGTCACTGTCCATTAGAAATCAGATACTCACGGAGAGAGATTCTAATTACTCAATCATTTGCAGAAGACTTTTCCAAGTGTTCGTTTCAAGAACTTTAATACAGACAGCATAATACAGAAGTCAATACAATTGTCTAACTGGCCTGGCTCCGTGGGCGCCAGACGTGAAGTTACATGGTGCGTGCGTGCTCTCCTCCTCTCTCTCTCTCTCTCTCTCTCTCTCTCTCTCTCTCTCTCTCTCTCTCTCTCTCTCTCTCTATCTGCTCCTTTTCTCTTTCTTTAAAGGGAACCAAAAGGGAAAAGTTACATGCTATGCACGTGAAAGAGTTAATAAAAACGAACTATTCTGAACGGTAATCACATTTTTAAAGTCAGTGGTTTATTAGTAAAAAAAATCTGAACACCTTTTCTATCAAAGTTCGTAAGTCGCGCCATTTTGACTGATGTGTGACGTAGCGAATGTTTGGTGCATTGAGCGGCAGATCGGGCAAATCTGTATTTAAAATTCCGCTTCGTGTACCCGGCGTGTAGCCACTGTAGGGAAGCGAACATGATTTTCGTTCAGAAATAGCTGAATTTCGGTTTTTTAACAAGATTTAACAAGATTGCCACCTAGAGATTCAACTCTAGATGGCAGGTGAACTAGGAAGCCATTTGGCTTATCGAGAGTCCAAACTATCTATCTAAGTATACCCTTCTTAGGTATATGTCGATTTTATTTTTAAATATATTAACACTACTAGCACCTACACAATCAGCTGATAATCTGTTCCATTCGTTTACTGTTCTTTGTGAAAATTTTCTAATATCTAGTCTACACTGCTTCTTTGCTAATGTAACTCCATGTCCTCTAGTCCTTCTCTCTTCCTTGACTGTGAAAAAAATATTTCTGTCAATATTTTCATATCCATTCAATATTTTAAACACCTCAATCTGATCTCCTCTCAATCTTCTGGTTTCTAGTGTTGTTAAACCACATTCTTTTAGACGCATTTCATAACTAATATTCCTGAGTTTTGGTATCATTTTGGTTGCTCTCCTTTGTACTCTTTCTAGCATATCAATATCCTTCTTGCGATATGGCCTCCATGCTTGTATACAATATTCTAAGTGAGGCCTAACTATTGTTTTATACAGCGGTATTATTAGTTCTTTTTCTTTGTACACTATATTTCCTTTAATTAATCCAAGAATTTGGTTTCCCTTCGCTGCTGCAATTCCACACTGCTCTGATACCTTCATGTCAGCACTAATAGTTAACCTAAGTCCTTTTCCTTTAAGGTAGTATTTAGTACAGTATCACCCATTGTATATTGTGCATCTTCATTCCCATGTCCTGTGTGAAGGCACTTACACTTTCAAAAATTAAACAGCATTTGCCACTTCTCAGACCATTCTATCAACTTATTAAGATCATCTTGTAAATGCTGTCTATCTGCATCACTTTTAATTTTCCTAAACACTTTTGTGTCGTCCGCAAACTTCAACACCTTGCTTGTTATGTCATCATCCAAATCATTGATATATATATTAAGAATAAAATAGGTCCCAGTACTGATCCCTGCGGTACTCCACTCAAAACCGCTTTCCAGTTTGAAACCTCCCCATCAACTACTACTCTTTGTCTTCTACCAATAAGCCATTTTTCTATCCAGTTGATCATTCCATTTCCTATGCCATGGGCCTTTAGTTTAAGTAGTAGTCTTTGGTGTGGCACTTTGTCAAAGGCTTTTTAAAAATCTAAGTAGATTATATCTACTGGTGATCCCTCATCTAGCCACTTTGTGACATCTTCCAAAAAACATAACATATTTGTTAAGCATGACCTCGCTTTTAAAAACCCATGTTGAGATGGGTTTATCAATTTATTTTTAACAAGAAAATCAACCAGGTGATCTTTAATTAGTCTTTCTAATAGTTTGCAAATCACCGATGTTAAACTCACTGGTCTGTAGTTCTCTGACTTGTTTCTCGAACCTTTTTTAAATAATGGTATAATGTTTGTTTCTTTCCATTCTAACGGAACTATTCCCTCCTCTAATGACAAATTGAACACTGTTGCAAGCGGTATGCTGATTTGTTCTACAATTTCCAATAGTAATTTGGGAGGAATCCCATCCACTCCAGGTGATTTATTATCCTTCATATCTCTTATTTTCATAGCTACCATTGTTGGGGTTACAATTAGTTGTCCTAAATAGTCAAACTCTCTCCCTTCGAACTTAGTCTCAAGTACTGGTAATATACTAATATCTTCCCTGGTAAACACCGAACTAAAGTACTCATTTAGGTTTTCTGCCATTAAGAATCCCTCTGTTATTATGTTTCCATCACTACCTTCTAGAGGACCGACCTTATCCTGAACTTTCTGTTTACTTCGAACATACGCATAAAAACTCTTGCTGTCATGTTTTATATTAAAAGCTATTTTTTTCGTAGCTTCTCTTTGAATTTCTAATTTCAGCTGTAGCTTGATTAAGTGCTTCTTTATAAATGCTATAGTCTTCTTCACTTCCAGTATGTCTATATGTCTTCCACATCATTTGCTTGTACTTGATTTTTCTAATGGCTTCCTTCGATAAGTGTTTCTTCTTTGACCGTTTCCCCTGTTTTTTCAAGGGGACAAATTTGTCAACGACACAGTCAATTTCACTCTTTAAAATATTCCAGCATTCTGTTGCTGTCTTATTCTTCAGTGTGTTATTCCAGTCTATCTTTGCTAAATATTCCCTCATGTCCTTATATCTTCCTTTGTGAAAATGTTTCCTGTACCTTATTTTTCTATTCCGTTCTCCCTTTACTTTGATGATAAAATGTATCTGGTTATGATCACTACACCCCAGTGGCTCACATATCTTGACATTATCAACACATTCCTTCTGTGAGCTCAATACTATGTCTAACACGTTCTCGCCCCTGGTTGCTTCTAACACATGTTGAGAAAAGAAACTATCTTGTAGTAAATAAAAAACTCTTGATCCTCTCTCCCAGTACTCTGTAGAGATGTCCACTGTATATGCCCATGGTTAAAATCCCCCATAATAATACAGTCCCGTTTACTCACTTCTTTGATAGCGTTATGTATTTTTTCATTCTCTTCCATGCTTATGTTTGGACTCCGATACACTAACCCAACAGTTAATGTTGAGTTTCCTGTAACTATGTTACACCAGACAGCTTCTTCACATTCTGCTTCTTTTACTAATTTTATTTCATAAGCTTGGATGGATTCTTTAATATATAAAATAACTCCGCCTCCCCTTCTTCCTAATCTATCTTTCCTAAACATTACATACCCTGTCATTCCTAATTCGGCATCTGATATATCGGGTGTGGCCCAAGATTCAGTTATACCTATTATGTGAGGGTCAATATCTTCTACCATAATGTTTAGTTCATTTCTTTTGTTTACTATGCTCCTTGCATTTAAACAAACACATTTATAACCAAATTCCGTAGGGCTTTCCAGGCTGTTCTTTGCTGATGTCTTTTTGCTATCTTTATCTATGCCTCTAGTATTTGGCTTCTCTGTGTATCCCCCCTGCGTTGCAACGATAAGGGCCAACATTTTCAAGATAGAACTGAACGCGCTGGTAAACCTGGTAAAGAAGACCCGTCGAAACTCGCTGAAACTTCGAAACACTGTCAGGTATGTTGATGGGGATCCACCCACCTCGCATTCGATCCCGGGATTCGGCGAGTTTCTACTTAGTCACAGCCATGCCTTGTATTATTCTCCAAGTCAGTGGTGTAGTGTCGGATATGTTATACACAACGTGAGGTTTCCCAATTTGAAACAAATATCATATGGGGTCACGGGCATGGCTCTCCGATTTATCTCAGCCTGACACAGAGTGACAGGCTCGGTCCTTCGCCCTAGCTTAAAACTGTTTTCAGGAATCAATTTCCAAATTGTCCACAACTGTGACAAAAATGCAGATTAATTGTTGTTTTTCAAATACTGGACATTATTATATTAACAGTAGCGACTGTGGCATGCTTTTGTATTATTGATATAGCATGACCTGTGCGGCTATGAAACAGATGTGTGTCAATCATAGATATAAATAGAACACACCAGTAGAACTATAGCCATATAGGGGAAAGATTAATTATCTAACTATGTGGTGTCAATATTGATTGTTCTTTTAATAGGCGTGGTATATTTAAAGGGAAAGTTTGGAGCATAATTCTGGAGGGCTAAATAAAGAAAGAAAATCACCACCCATGTTCTTTATGAAATCGACTTCATGCTGAATAATAGTTGTTTTTAGCTGAAATATATGTACAGTGGAATGTCTCTATTAAATATAACAATTTGAACTGGGTAAAAGTAACACAACTAGCAGAACAAATATTCTAAACTATAACATATGTGGATATATTTATGTATATTCTGCGGTGATCTTAATTGCAATGTAACTTTGTTGTCGAGGTAACCATAATAGTGGCGAGGTAACCATAATAGTAGCCGTCAGGTTCCACATTGTGCTACTAATATTTCTAATTCATGAAAAACTAATTTAAACATCTGGTTCTGTTTCAGATGTGCCATGATATATTACAAATGGCCATGGATTTTATATTCTGTGTTTGGAGCAGACAGTGCTTCCAAATGTAACCGGTTAGACAACTTTCACATGTATCTGCCAACAAAAATGTAAGTATATGTTCATGTATTATAAACAGTGAAATGTGTTGCTCACAATTTATTGACAATGAAAATAACATTAGAGCAACCAGAACACCAAGCAAACTAACATGATACAACATTTATATAATACAAATGATATTTCATACAATGAAAACACCACACATTATTCTATAGTAGAAATATACCCAACAATTAATGTTTAACAGTAACTGATTTAGGATCATTCTAGAACATTTCGAGTAGCATGCCCAGTTGTCCACTATGTCAGAACTAAAAAAACGTTCCAATGATTTTATAAAAACACAACATGTATTCTACAATGATAATGGATTGAGTTACCTCCATTTTCATATGTCACCTGTCAACACAGTTCTTATATAGTGCAGTATCCAATCCTCAAACATGGGGGCAAATACATTTGTATTTGAAAGTATTTAAATACTTTTTAAGTATCTGTAATTGATGTTTAGGAATAAAAAGTATTTGGATCCCTCAAGAGTATTTGTATTTAAATAAATGTCAATGTATTTGACCCAATGTCTGCTTAGCATTGTCCTTGTCAAAGTGCTTTACACTTTACTCCCTGGCAGACCTACTTAATTAAACACCATCTCATGACTGTGGGAAGCATCCAGCCAAGCTGTAATTAATTAATCAAGACGGTTTGTGTACAAATATCCACCATCGTCTATAGCCAGTTACTTGTTTACACAGCTGAGTGAATTGGAGCAATGACAGGTGAACAGACTTGCCCAAGGTTCGACACAGCACCACATGGTTTCGTTCTCGTAGTTGAGAGTCTGAAGCCGAGTCCAAAGCTTTAAACCACTGCGCCACTGTACATAGTTGATATATTTATTTAGGCCTTATTTTATTTCAGGTGTCCAAGTCGGCCATATACAGAGAGTTTTACCTGGTGGATCCATGGCAGGCTTGGTCGAAGGGTACAGAGAGTCATACCAGTGTATACCAGCCATAAGATGGAACTTCTGTGCTCTCAGCGGAGAACAAGATATGGGATAACACTCAGCACTTGTTGACTGCTGCCCTTACAAATTATCAGTTGATTTGTAAATAAGCAGTTGGATTGATTATGAACAAATCAACTGACTCTTGACACCAGCAGATCTTGTTTCATTAGCTTGGGCATATCTGTACCAAGGACTGCAATTCCGACATGGACAGTCATTGTGGGCAGCGGCCAGAGTTCTGACAAAGATGTAATTCACCATTCTCTCTTTCTGTCTGCCATGGGCTGGTGGATCTGCAGGTAAACATACAGCTGTAGTGTCTTCTGCAGCTCCAATTGCTTGCGTCCTAAACCAGAAAACAGCCATGTTGTCAGGGTTCGCTAGGACTTGGCCGGACGTTCTTGCTAGAGCCATGGTTCCATCCCTATAAATAAACAGGACATGCTGTAGTGCTAAATATTGACTGTTTGAATTTACTATGTTTTTATATGAAAAAAGATCATTCAATCTGCGCCAAATAAGCAGCATATATGTTACAGTGTAATAGTGAACAGTGCCCTTTTGGGATCGCGCGTCGATCGCGCGTCGATCGCGCGTCGATCGCGCGTCGATCGCGCGTCGATCGCGCGTCGATCGCGCGTCGATCGCGCGTCGATCGCGCGTCGATCGCGCGTCGATCGCGCGTCGATCGCGCGTCGATCGCGCGTCGATCGCGCGTCGATCGCGCGTCGATCGCGCGTCGATCGCGCGTCGATCGCGCGTCGATCGCGCGTCGATCGCGCGATCAACACATCTTGCAATCAGCATGTTAAAAGGATGATTGGACATAAAACAAGGCTATGCATATATTAATGCACAATCTCACATGTGATTAAAAATTTAATATAACAATACAAGCATAATTAAACTATGTACATTTATTGACATATAGGAACTTTTACAATATATGTCAGGCATTATTTATAAATTTTACAGTTCTTTAATGTGCATAATTGTCTGTAGACCGATATTTGATCTGGGGGCCGGTCGGGCCCAAGAGTTACATCTTGGACCCGACAATAAATGTCGGGTCAGCGGGCCCCTGGACCCCTGCTAAATTCGAACCCTGACTTCCGTAGCGTATGACGTACCCTGTTAGCAGGGGCACTTGATTCCTGGAACCATTGTAGTGAGCGCTAAGATCAAAGAACGGGAAATCACCATTATTTCCCAGGCAGTGATTCTCACCAATTCTAAATTGACTACACAACCTAAAGCACGCCAGTCGTCTCACAGAATCGTGCTACGTGGTTGTATGTCTCTTCTATGGTGAAAATGGCGGGTCGAAATAATTTCCGAGTGCATGGCCAAACTCCATGGCTTACTTGCAGCAAATCAAGTTTGCGCTACGTGCAACCGCCCCATGGTTTGGAGTCAGGCCGGGCCCGGCAAGAGTGATGAGTTTCGTTGGCGGTGTGGCAGGCCGTGCAACAAAACATTGTCAATCCGATCGGGATCTTTTTTCGAAGGTAGCCACCTAAACATTCGATCCGTGCTTGATGTTATTCGCTACTGGGCCTTTGAGGAGTTTTCCTTTCGAAAGGCCAGCCGGGAGCTTGCTATGGCCGAGCACACTTTCGTCGATTGGCGGAACTTTCTTCGTGACATCTGCGCCGAGCACTTTCTACGGAACCCTGTCCGTATTGGCGGAGTCGGCGTGGAGGTCCAGATCGACGAGTGTGTTCGTCCGCAGAAAACACAACGTCGGACGACGACCAGTGCCGCAGCAGTGGGTGTTCGGTGGCATCGATACCACCACCAACGAAGGGTTCCTGGTTGCTGTTCCACAGAGGAACGCTGCCACTCTCCTGCCATCATACAGCAGTTCATCCGGCCTGGAACGACTGTTGTATCAGACCTTTGGGCTGCATATAACACCATCGGAAACATCGGCTATCGTCACCTGACTGTTAATCACCAAGTCAACTTCGTGAACCCGGTGACTGGAGCCCACACCAACACGGTAGAAAACATGTGGATGAGGGCTAAACGTCGCAACAAGAGGGAGTGCGGAACAGCCAGAGGCATGATCGACACCTACCTCGTTGAGTTCATTTGGGGGCTGAAATTCGGAGAGGATCCCTTCGAAAATATCATCAAGGGTATCCGAAGAGTTTATCGAGTATAAGCTGTCACTGAACTCGACCGCAAGAAGAAAAAAAAAAATCCAAAAAAATAACCCGACCACGGTGATACTCAGCCGCGAAAAAAAAAAAAAAAAAACAAATAAAAACGGTTCTTTTCAGAGCCAACCAATATTTCCCAAAAGGAAATTGCTATACATCAAGCGATTATTAATAACATTTAAATATATATATATATATATATATATATATATATATATATATATATATAATATTTATTAATATTACAATTGTTACTTATCAATTTATTTTTAATAATGAATATTTCCTTGTAAAATATTGACACATTATGCAGATGAGCAATTAACATGTTTCTGCTCGTATTAAAGTATATGAAGTGCCATCAGCTGTTATTGAGTAAAATCTAAAATGCGTATTTCATGTAATTTATTATTTCCTGGTAGTATTAAATAATTAAAAATTTCATAACCATGTGCTGTTATCTTCCAAAAAATTTTGGTCTGACCCCACGGTTTTACGGCAGCAAGATGGTGGCGCCACCTGGCGGAGTTCACTGTGTCAGTAGTGACTCGTCGAAGAAAGCGCGTTATTTACCGACACATTTTGATCGATTTCAGGCATTAATTATAATTTTTTGATCACGTGACAAGTGCATACGCGTAGTACAGGTGTAGTAGATACTGCATGCGAAGTTTGGTCATCGTAGGTGATCATTTTGATGGTTTTTTCGAGGGGCGGGGAAA
>JAODUO010002652.1:0-27500 GCA_025642075.2 Ridgeia piscesae
AGTGGAACATTTTGCCGGTGACAATAATCACGGAAATCATGAATTTTAATCGATTATTATGGTGGTTGCCATGGCAATAGCGGCAAGTACTTGTGTTTGGCGATCTTGACTAATAATGAAGAGTGCCAGTTTTCGCGCTGTACAACCTGTTTGGGCCAAACGTGTACATGTGTTACGATTATGTGCATTTAGACAACTTTTCAGATATAAGTGCTTATCGAAACCACAACGTACAGCAATGTAAAACGCAAATCCTGTAAAAGACACATACAGCCTAGCATCGTGTCGATTATCTGCACTACGTAAATCGCTATGTGTCTATGATAGTGTGGTAAACTCAATATTAAATCGGACATTTAAGATAAGAAACATATAACACAAGATATTTGTGAACTGATTTTCCTAGTATTCATCAGTCGGAAACTACAACTGTCATCCATCGTTAGAATATTATTCTTGTGTCCAGCCCCCAATTAGTCTCGCTTAGTCCCCAATAAGCTCTAGTCGTGCGGAGTCACGCCATGTATCGTGACCAACTTGCAGGCCCTATTCTAGCTGTGTACTGGGGTACAGTGACTGTGTATTCTGGCTGTGTACTAATGGTACAGTGACTGTGTATTCTAGCTGTGTAATGGGGGTACAGTGACTGTGTATTCTAGCTGTGTACTGGGGGTACAGTGACTGTGTATTCTAGCTGTGTACTGGTGGTACAGTGACTGTATTCTAGCTGTGTACTGGGGGTACTGTGACTGTGTATTCTAGCTGTGTACTGGGGTACAGTGACTGTGTATTCTAGCTGTGTACTGGGGGTACAGTGACTGTGTATTCTGGCTGTGTACTAGTGGTACAGTGACTGTGTATTCTAGCTGTGTAATGGGTGTACAGTGACTGTGTATTCTAGCTGTGTACTGGTGGTACACTGACTGCGTATTCTACTGTGTACTGGTGGTAAGTGTGTATTCTAGCTGTGTACTGGGGTACAGTGACTGTGTATTCTAGCTGTGTACTGGGGTACAGTGACTGTGTATTCTAGCTGTGTACTGGGGTACAGTGACTGTGTATTCTAGCTGTGTACTGGGGGTACAGTGACTGTGTATTCTAGCTGTGTACTGGGGTACAGTGACTGTGTATTCTAGCTGTGTACTGGGGTACAGTGACTGTGTATTCTTGCTGTGTACTGGTGGTACAGTGACTGTGTATTCTAGCTGTGTACTGGTGGTACAGTGACTGTGTATTCTAGCTGTGTACTGGTGGTACAGTGACTGTGTATTCTTGCTGTGTACTGGGGTACAGTGACTGTATTCTGCTGTGTACTGGGGGTGGATCACACTGTGTACTGTGTATTCTAGCTGTGTACTGGTGGTACAGTGACTTGTATTCTAGCTGTGTACTGGTGGTACAGTGACTGTGTATTCTTGCTGTGTACTGGTGGTACAGTGACTGGTGTATTTTGGTTATGTACTGGGGGTATAGTGACTGTGTATTCTGGCTGTGTACTGGGGTTACAGTGACTATATATACTACCTGTGTACTGGGGGTGAATCCACCTTGTATTCATTCTAGCTGTGTAGTAGGGGTATAGTTGGTTAGTGGCTCTGTATTGTAGCTATGTACTGGGGGTGTAGTGACTGTATATACTAGCAGTGTTAGCCTTGAGTAAAATGATACGCGAGGTGGTAGGATGTGCTGAGCAAGCACCAAAGGCATGATGTAACACTATGTGGATCCGGGGAATAGGGCGTGCAAGTCTCGCGCGCGAAAACGAGGCTGGGGGCAGTTGGGGGCAGGAGGTCCATATACTCCATGTTAACATATAGAACTTTGTTTTGTTTTGGTCGTAATAATCGAACTGTCCCGAAATAGCGTATTTCAGTTATCTTTTCCAAAGGATTATTACAAGCAGAAGCAGTGGAACAGTTTGCCGGTGACAACGATCATGGAAATCATGAATTTTAATCGATTATTATGGTGGTTGCCATGGCAATAGCGATTGGCGATCTTGACACATAATGAACAGTGCCAGTTTTCGCGCAGTACAACCTGTTTGGGCAAAACGTATACATATGTTATGATTATGTGCATTTAGACAAATTGTCAGATATAAGTACTTATCGATACCACAACGTACAGCAATATAAAACGCAAATCCCGTAAAAGACACATACAGTCTAATATCGTGTCGATTATCTGCACTACGTAAATCGCTATGTGTCTATGATAGTGTGGTAAACTCAATATTAAATCGGACATTTAAGATAAGAAACGTATAACACAAGATGTTTAGGAACTGATTTTCCTAGTATTCATCAGTCGGAAGCTACAACTGTCATCCATCGTTCGAATATTATTCTTGTGTCCAGTCCCCTATTAGTCTCGCTTAGTCCCCAATAAGCTACAGTCGCGCAGAGTCACGCCATGTATCGTGACCCACTTGCAGGCCCTAAGGTCAGCCAGAATTGTTTTTAAAAACTCCTTCAAAATTGTAGTATAAGTTAACTTACTTTGGAACTTAATTGTTGATGATGAGTATGACGTTTCGACCAGTCATCTACGGGCCTTGTTCACATACAGGTGTCATGTGTGTAGCCTCAGATTTCGGTGGGATAATTTGGTTGTAGATGGCAGGCAGATGGTGTCCCTTGTCTCTGTTGATGGTAGGGGATCTTTGTTTGATATATATATATATATATATATATATATATATATATATATATATATATAAAATTATAGCCTCCTTCACTTTTCTCTTGTGCCAGTTGGATTCACAGGTCAGTACTTTAGTGTTCTTCATGGACACTGAGTGTCGTGTGGCCTGACAATGATCTCCTACACTTGTTGTTTTATCCAGGTTTGTATGTTCTTTGAATCTCTGGCTGAGTGTTCTCTATGTATGTGTGGCTGCTGTCGATGTCACATGTGATGTTATAGATGGTTCCACATCAGTGTTCTTTAGGTGTTTTGTCTTTAGGGTGTACCATCGAGCGGCGGGTGTTCACCAGCTTGTAGTATATGTGTATGTTACGTGACTTATAAATCTGGCCAAGCTGTTCTGATAATCCTGCCACGTATGGTAGTCCCAGCATAGGTCTTCGTGGGTTGTTGTTCGTGCTAGGTGGTCTTTTTGCACTGGATGGTGGAGGTGTAAGCGCCCATATGCATTGGCTCTCAGGGCATTGTGGACGTGTGCCAGTTCAGATTTCCTGTCTTCAGCTGTGGTGAAATACTGCTGTTCCCTGTAGGTGAGGGTGCGTACAACTGAACGTTTGTGGGTTAGAAGGTGATGTAACTTGAAGTTGAGGTAATGGTTCGTGTGTGTCGGCTTCATGTAAATAGTTATCTTCATGGATCAATCATCCAGAATATGGGTTAGACATGGGTAAGGAATATTATTATAAAATGCCATTTTTGACTTAACACAACTTTTTACGGAGACATGAATGATACTTCCAGAGATATTTCGTCTTGAAAATGTAGAAATGTGTTATTTTGGCAAATTAGCACTTGACAAGAGACAAGCACAAAATAGAAAAGCCTAATTGAAAGCAATACAAATATAAATGTGGAAGAAAAACTTGACATTTGGACATTTAAACAAGTTTCATTCCGGTATGTCATTTAAAAAATATTTTATATGCCTTTTTATTTATTTTCCCCGATTACCTTACCTCAGGGAAAAATCTCATAACTTCACAGTTAAGAGGACTGTTAATAAATATAAGTTATATTTATTCCCACACATATGATAACAATGATTAATAAAACATGGTTTATTCATGTATTGGGGTACATGCCACCTTCGTTATCTATCAGTCTAAGAAGTATATCAAGAACTGTATATAAAATAGGCTTGGGGCAAGGATTGTTCACTCAAATTAACCATATTTCTGCATCGGTTACACATACAATTATTAACTTCTCTGGAATAAATTTATATGAATAAAAATCTTATTGTGTTGTCTCTTTATATGCCAAATTTTGTTCTGATTACTCCATTATTACGCATTCAGTAGCATTTCAAAACAACCAACAAATCAACAAAATAACTGCCCGGGGCTATGTTATTACGCGAGCACGAGCGCCTCACAGCGCATACCATCAGGTTGAAAATTGAAGCGTCAACAGGCTTCAATACCAAACGTCGCGTGGTATCAATGTTTGACCAATATAACCAGAATAAAGTTTATTTTGAAGATAAATAATTGCTCTACCGATTGGGGATACACACTACCATGAATTAATAACAAAAAGCCCGCTAAAACGCATGTAAACACAAGCATTTCCATCGCGATTGTCTTTCAATAAATAACTTCACCGTTCAGCAGTAGAACATAATAAGTCATCTATGTTAAAACTAATATGTCACGGAATTACGTCGATCCTGGCTATACAATTCACCACAAAAAATTATTATTTAATGTCTTTGCTTTAATAAAATCATTGTATATTGGCATTGTAAATGTAATAATCCATGTGTTGCGCGTAGAAAGTTAGCTTTATCGCAACAACGCAGCCGCAGACATTGCAGCGGCGAACGATTGTCGATGCTCTAGCTAAAATAGCAGCGCATTTTGTCGAATTTCGTACAGTTGTAATAAGTATGTCTATGATACAAATAAAAACACCACACCGTGAAAATAAGTTCATAAAGATCGTTAACTAACGTAAACGGCAAGGCAAGGCAAGGCAAGGCAAGGCAAGGCAAGGCAAGGCAAGGCAAGGCAAGCCAAGCCAAGCCAAGCCAAGCCAAGCCAAGCCAAGCCAAGCCAAGCCAAGCCAGGCCCGACGGCTACCTTGACACCCCTCACAACAAAGATCGACTAGTCCGAGCGCTCATCGCGATGCTGACATCTAGGTCAGCCTATTTCGTTGCAAGGGCAAACTGTTCGATTTAGCAACAAGCAAATACACAAATTATTTACAATAAATGATCTATAAAATGTAATACGTTACACATGCGACAATTACTAACTGTTATTTGCCTTGATATTTAGAAATAGCTGATATACGCATGGCATACAACATTAGCGTCTTACCTAATACCGCGTGCGGCGATCTGCCGAAGTATTGCGACTTGGGGAAAAAGTAACATCAACTTTCAAAGGCATGCCCCCTCACAAATAAAATGTTATATTCATAAAATTACATGTACTGGATAGCAAATTTCACGCCGGATCGAATGGTACCACACACTATGCAATCTGATGCGGAATGGCGACGTTGCTCATGAAATACGACCGTGACATGATTGGTCGTGTTTACTTGCGTTTTAGCGGATTATTTCTTATTAGTTCAGCGTAGTGTGTACTACCACTCGATAGAGCAATAATTTGTCTTCAAAATAAGCTTTATTCTGTTTGAATTGGTCAGAAATTGACATGGCGCAACGTTTGAGAAGAAAGCCTATTTTACGCTTAAATTTTCACCCTGATGGTACGCGCGATGAGGCGCTCGCACTAGCGTAACAACATAGCATCTTAGCACAGGCAGCGTGTCACCACAGGCAGATTTTTGTTGAGTAGTGGGTCGTTTTGAATGCTACTGAACGCGTTATATTTGAGGAACAAGAACGAAATTTGGCATATAAAGAGACAACATAATTACGTTTTTAAGCATATCAATTGTATTCCACAAAGGTTAATACTTCTATGTGTAAGTCACGCAGCAATATGGTTAATTTGAGTGAAAAATCCTTGCCCAAGCCTATATGGGTGCATAGATCCATGAAGGGAAGTTTGCTGTCTTTCTCAGGTTTGATGTGTGGATCGATTCTGTTTTTGTGTTCAGTGAACTCTTCCACGTCGTATTCGTGAAGTACGGTGAATGTGTCGTCCATGTGTCGTAACCACAATGATGGGGGTGGGGTGCTGTAGAGATGGCTACTTTCTCTAATTGTTCCATGTAGCAATTAGCTACTAGGGGAGATATAGGTGATATCATAGCTGCACCATGTTTTTGCTGGTAGTAAGCCCCGTTTTATATGAAATAGGTCGTATTCAAGCAGAAGTCGAGGAGCTCAACTATCTGTGGGATTGTCATTTCCGTGTGGCTGGATAGGGTGTCATCTTCTTGTAGTCTCTCTGTGATGACTTCCAGTGGCTTATCTGGTGTCTTCCCATTATAGAGCTCTACTTCCTGTTATAGCTACTTCCCGTTATAGCTACTTTTTATTGCCGTTATAGCTACTTCCCGTTATAGCTACTTTTCTATTTCTTCATTTTATAATGTAACAAGATAAGGGAGCATTAACTATTTCATCTCCATCCAGCTGATGTCCATGAGTGCTGTGACATCATATGACACCAGTTTCTGAGCAGGTGGAATTCTAGGCCTCTTAGCTTGTCGACTAGTTCCTTGGTGTTTTTGATGCTGTGACAGTTCTTACCCACAAGGGGGGGCTGAGTATGCTAGCCAGGTATTTGGCTGCATTGTATGTAATACTGCCACAACTGGATACTATTGGCCTAAGCGGTGTGTTGTTTTTGTGTATCTTAGGTGTCCCATACAATTTTTGGGGTTCTTCCGACTCTGGGTATAGCTTCCAGTACAGTTTGTCTCAGATGGATCCATTTTCTCTTCCACTTCCTTAGGATGTTGATCATTCTGTTTTTGTATTTGTGCGTGGCGTCTTTGCTAAGTCTGGTGTACGTGTTCATGTCCCCCACCATGTCGGTCATTTTCACTCTATATTCGGTAGTGTTTATGATTACCGCGGCTCTACCTTTGTCTGCAGGGAGTATGATGATGGAGTTGTCTTTTTTCACTGTCTGTTTTGCTATCCTCTCCTCCTTGCTGATGTTAGATTTCATGAGTTTAGCTCGTTTGATGGTACATACAACCTGCCCTCTGAGTTCTTCTGCCGCAGTCTCTGTCATGTATTTCGCGACTACCTCAGTACCAGCTATGATTTCTTCGACTGGGAGGGTAGACGAAGTAATGGCAAAGTTTAAACCTTTACTAAGTATAGATTATTCATCATCACTGATCTGCCTATCGCTCAGGTTCATTACCCACCTGTTTGTGTCTATGTCGGTGTCTGTCACTTCTTTCTTACTTTGAGGTTTGTTGTAAAGTCTCTTGAACTTGCTTTGTTGTCGTGACCTAGTTTACTCGAATGTGCATAAGTTGAACCTTTTTAAACACATTATTATAAGAGATGTCAACAAATAAAAATTTGATTACATAGTATGACTTTTAATTGAATCTAATTATAGCATGATTCACGTTATAGCAAATGAAAAATACAAAAATGTCACTTCATACATGACAATTTTCTCCTTAAAATATCAATAGCAAACAATGTGTGAAACACAAATAAATAGGGTTTCAAAAAATGTCATTAGTGATTTGAAATATTGTCAATAACATACAAACATATTAGATGATCAGCGTGACTCGCGTTACTGTGACTGATGTTACATTAAATCCATTATCATAGATAAGTCATTTGTAATATTTTAGCATGACGGAAATACATTTTTCTGTCTGTAATTTAGATAGCACACAACATTACACTTAAAAACATACATTACTCTTCTAAAATAATGTTGTAGTAAATAATGCACACTTGACCATGGTGTTTAATTCCAGAAATATCTCATTGTTTTAAAAGAAATACACAAGGTGATTATTTTTCATTAAAGTTGCCATTACAATTACTTTGCAAGACCACTTATATGCAAATACATAAATCATGAAATGTTCAAATTATGTAATGCGACTTACATGGAAATGCCCACTAGAAGAAAATACGATCATTAATATTTCTTCAACTTTTCTGCTATGATTCTTCTTTAACCATGGATTTTAAAAACACTTCTAGCTTTCAAACATGAGATAAAAATATTCACATATTTGTTACTGATGTTATGTGTTGGCCACCAGTAACACATCTGACAATATGTACTAACATGAATAACAGATAGAAGAAGTTCTATACATAAAGAATTGTTAGTATTTATCCACTTCATCAAAATACATAGTATTTGATTCATTTGAATATTGACATGGAAATGGGCAGATGAATCAAGATTGGTGTCCCAATGAACAAGTTTTACTATTTGTCAGGAGGTGACGTGAACTATGTTTTGAGCAACCCTAACTATCCTCCTCATTGTTTGAAAATTATCACCATCTTAGCCTTCTTCCACACTGTAGGTATTTGTCTTTCTGATAGAGATTTAGTGTACAGCTCAGCGTCTTCAAGGTGGTAACTTCTCCTGCTTTCAATGTCTCTTTGTATAGATGGTTGTCGCCTGTTGCTGTTCCTTTCTTCATGTCTCGTAGCACTGCTACTGTCTGGTACCTTTTTCAGGTCCGTGTCGATTATGGTTCACAGTCGTATTTAACTCCTATGTAGTATTCCCCTGTTTGATTATGATCTTATCTTGACCATGGCTTTCTATCCTGTTTGTCTAGGAGTGTGATCCGTCTGTCTTGGCCTAGTTTCTGCAGTCTGCTGACTTTCCTCAGACTCTATGATGCCATGATCGTTTCTCGTATGATATCTTGGTTGTATTTCTTGATGTCTTTTTTGCTTTCTTTTTGATGGTCTTGTACATTTCTGCATATTCCATTCATTGCTTATTGTCAGTTCATCATCAGGGCTCATGTTGATGACAATATCCTTGAATTCAGTGGCTTGTTAATTGCCTTATTTACTATTGACATGCTTTGTTGGATTATATCTTTGATGGTTTTGCTCTGGTGTCTATGTTGTCTAGTTCTTGTGGTGTCTTGAATTTGAGTTGGAATTCGATCTTCTTTGATCCTATTTGTGTGGTAAAGATCTACTCTTGGTAGCCTCTTGTTCATAAATTTTTCCTTTCCACCTCTACTTCCAGTTCGATACTCATTACCTTTCTGTGGTCACTTCAATGTTGACATGGTCCATCTCCTCCCTGTCTTCTTCTGGAACGTGGTATTGAATGATTTTGTACTTTCTTGATGTTGACCAATCTATCAAAGTGTCAACTCTTTCGTTTATAATTTCAAGCCCAAATAATGGGCGAGGTGGTAGGGTGAGCTGAGCAAGCGCTGAAGGCGTTATGCGATCCTATGGGGCATGCCCTAAGGATCTTTTTTCTTTTAAACTTTTAAATTGTGCTTTACAAAGTAAATAACTATCATATGGCAATTTTGGCATATTCTGGAATTTAAAAACAAGTCTAGATTACAGTTATTTTGTAGGCTAATATAATTTGTACGTGCAGCAAGGTGAGCTGAGAGGGAGTAATAATTAAACAGTAGGGCCACTGGGAAGTAATCTCTTTACTTGCATGGCCTAAATTTGTTGTTGTACTAAAGTACCTTTACTCCGGAAGTACCCAGTAGGTGGATAATGGCATTAATTTAGGTTAATTTTGGACTGGTACAATTTGATCCTATATAAAAGCCTGATGGGTGTTGATCTATGATTACTACATGTATCAGCACTTAGGAGATCTATTCTACAGTGGCGCCATCTCATGGGCGAAACATGTAAACTGAGAGTGACATTTATTGAATAGTTTTGGATCATGAACATTGCATGACTCAGGACACATATACAAATATTGGTTGTGGTGGAGGTGAGTTAAAGCAGTATTAAAGCCATGTTGTTTTTGGAACTTGGCCGAATTTTGAGTAAGCTGATGTTTGTGTGGTTTCAGCTGAACATATTATAAATGACAGTGAACAATATCAACATTTTGAATTTTAAGAGTCCGACTGTCAACATCTATTGCTAGAGAGGATTCAATCTAAGCTCCTAATTGTGTTTCTGTCAATATGGATACCTGATTTGGAAAATATAATCATAATTATAACTGCTAGGTATGTTGTATTTCATATGCGTACGTCCGATACCAAATAAAAATACGTCCGAACAAACTCGTCTGTAATTTTTCTATACAACACAAACACATCATTTTATTGGGTTTAGTCAACATATTAATATCTGCCCTATAGATATATTACACAGTGTTTGCAATGTACCCTCACACATCACAGAATTTTGGACATAACCTTGGGTGAACATTATAGGTCCGTGTGAATACATTCAACACCATGCATGTTTTTCACTGTATGGCTAAAATGGTTACAGGAGGGAACTCACTTTATATGGGACAATTATGTCCTGGTGGGTTCTTATAATATCTGATGGTACAAAGTTGTGCCTTGATGCAGAGAATAGCTAAAGTGTCCGAAATGTTCATCCCACACAGCTGAACTGCCCATAATTTTTGTCAGGATAGCTATATGCAGAGACCCATCGATCCGTCATTTGGACGGGTGAAACTCGTTGTTGATGTGTTGAAACATAGCTGGATGGGTGGTGGACGGGTAAAAAATAAGGAGCAAAAACGTATAATAAAATCATAGATAATGGCAGTTATGCCTTGAAAATAGATATAGTTTATTTCAGGTCATTAACACATATCAACTGGCTACACATGAATTAACATCCACGTGTCTACCAAAGATGTTTGACTGGTAAAATTGTTATCCTGCATAAGGCCATTGGGTCATTCTAAGCAATTTATTTGTGATTTTTTTATGGCAAGAATATCCTCATTATATTTTGAAGGTATTTTGTGTGGAAGGTAGACAGGTGTTTGAGGTCGAGTTCAGTCATACTCAAGCATCTGGAGCCATAGTTAGGAGAGTTGAGAGGACACAACTTTGGTATAGCTTAGTTTTGTTCTTCTAGAATGTATTCCTGATCTCCAGACAGGTTTCAGTCTGAAGAAAACACCTCTGTGTGTTTATGGGCAATTCTATGGTAACGTAATTATAATTCAGAACATTGTTTTGAGCTTATGTTGTTTACATGTTTTCATTCAGATTGTATCTAGAATGGAGACTTAAACATAGTTTGAAATACTCACCATTCCCTATAAGAAACAGTGGCAGCTTTTAAGAATTGTAATAAATTGATTAAACTATGGCTGTTTAAATTTTTGTAACACAATTACACAGACATTTTTAATATCAGTAACATCGAGACAAATATTCTTAAATCTGCAATCTACTAGTGCTGACTGACAGCTAGTGATACACACATGCCTACAACTCCCCACATACCAACTGCTAGTGCTACACACATGACTACAACTCCACACACACCAACTGCTAGTGATATACATATACGCCTACAACTCCACACACACACCAACTGCTAGTGATACACACACAGTCACACACACACACACACACACACACACACACACACACACACACACACACACACACACACACACACACACACACACACACACACACACACACACACACACACACACACACACACACACACACACACACACACACACACACACACACACACACACACACACACACACACACACACACACACACACACACACACACACACACACACACACACACACACACACACACACACACACACACACACACACACACACACACACACACACACACACACACACACACACACACACACAACACACACACACACACACACACACACACACACACACACACACACACACACACACACACACACACACACACACACACACACACACACACACACACACACACACACACACACACACACACACACACACACACACACACACACACACACACACACACACACACACACACACACACACACACACACACACACACACACACACACACACACACACACACACACACACACACACACACACACACACACACACACACCCCACACACCCCAACACACACCCCACAACCCACACACACCCAACTGCTGGTGATACCACCCCCACCTAAAACCCCCTCCACCCCCCCCTGCTATTTCACACATGCCTACATCTCCACACACACCAACTGCTAGTGATACACACCCCCTAAACCCCACACACACCAACTGCTGGGAACACACGCCTACAACTCCACACAAAATTTCTAGTGCTACACACACAACACCCCCACACCCAACTGCTAGTGATACACACACGCCTACAACTCCACACACCCAACTGCTAGTGATACAACACGCCTACAACTCCACACACACCAACTGCTAGGATAAAAATCCACACACACCAACTGCTAGTGATACACACACGCCTACAACTCCACACACACCAACTGCTAGTGATACACACACACCTACAACTCCACACACACCAACTGCTAGTGATACACACACGCCTACAACTCCACACACACCAACTGCTAGTGATACACACAGACACACACACAACTCCACCAATACACCAACTGCTAGTGATACACACACACCTACAACTCCACACACACCAACTGCTAGTGATACACACACACCTACAACTCCATACACACCAACTGCTAGTGCTACACACACCTACAATGCCACACACACCAACTGCTAGTGCTACACACACGCCTACAACTCCACACAGACCAACTGCTAGTGATACACACATGCCTACAACTCCACATGCACACCAACTGCCAGCGATACATACACGCCTACAACTCCACACACACCAACTGCTAGTGATACATACACGCCTACAACTCCACACACACCAACTGCTAGTGATACACACACACACACAACTCCCCACACACCAACTGCTAGTGATACACACACGCCTACAACTCCACACACACCAACTGCTAGTGATACACACATGCCTACAACTCCACACACACCAACTGCTAATGCTACACACACACCTACAACTCCACACACCAACTGCTAGTGATACACACACGCCTACAACTCCACACACCCAACTGCTGGTGATCCCACACCCTACAATCCACACACCCCAAACTGCTAGTGATACCACATGCCTAATCTCCACACACACCAACTGCTAGTGTTACCCCACAACTCCACACACCCAACTGCTAGTGAACCACCCTACAATTTCCACACACCAACTGCTAGTGATACACACACGCCTACAACTCCACACAAAACCAACTGCTAGTGCTACACACACCCACAACTCCCCACACACCAACTGCTAGTGATACACACACGCCTACAACTCCACACCCCAAACTGCTAGTGTAACACACACCTACAACTCCACACACCCAACTGCTAGTGATACACACACCCTACAACTCCACACACACCAACTGCTAGTGATACACCCCGCCTACAACTCCACACACCCCAAACCTAGTGATACACCCCGCCTACAACTCCACACACATCAGCTGCTAGTGATACACCCCGCCTACAACCCCCACACACACCAACTGCTAGTGCTACACACCCCAACAACTCCCCACACCCCAAACTGCTAGTGATACACACACCGTACAACTCCACACCTAGTGCTACACAACGCCTACAACTCCACACACACCAACTGCTTGTGATACACACCGCCTACAACTCCACACCCCAACTGCTAGTGCTACACACACCTACAACTCCACACACACCCAGCTGCTAGTGCTACACACACCTACAACTCCACACACATCAGCTGCTAATGCTACACACACACCTACAACTCCACACACATCAGCTGCTAGTGCTACCCCACGCCTACAACTCCACACAAACCAACTGCTAGTGATACGCACACACCTAAAAAACTCCACACACACCAACTGTTAGTGAAATACAACTCCACCACACCAACTGCTGGGTGATACACACACGCCTACAACTCCACACACACCAACTGCTAGTGATACACCCCCCGCCTACAACTCGACACACACCAACTGTTTAGTTTTACACACACAAAACCCCCACACCAACTGCTAGTTTTAACACACGCCTACAACTCCCACACACCCAACTGCTAGTGATACACACACGCCTACAACTCCACACACACCAACTGCTAGTGATACACACACGCCTACAACTCCACACACACCAACTGCTAGTGATACAGACATGCCTACAACTCCACACACACCAACTGCTAGTGATACACACACACCTAAAACTCCACACACACCAACTGCTAGTGATACACACACGCCTACAACTCCACACACCAACTGCTAGTGATACACACACGCCTACAACTCCACACACCCAACTGCTAGTGATACACACACCCTACAACTCCACACACACCAACTGCTAGTGATACACAAACGCCTACAACTCCACACACACCAACTGCTAGTGATACACACAGACACACAAAACAACTCCACCAAACACCAACTGCAAATGTACACACACACCTACAACTCCACACCCCAACCGGGATACACACACGCCTACAACTCCATACACACCAACTGCTAGTGCTACACACACCTACAATGCCACACACACCAACTGCTAGTGCTACACACACGCCTACAACTCCACACAGACCAACTGCTAGTGATACACACATGCCTACAACTCCACATGCACACCAACTGCCAGCGATACATACACGCCTACAACTCCACACACACCAACTGCTAGTGATACATACACGCCTACAACTCCACACACACCAACTGCTAGTGATACACACACGCCTACAACTCCACACCCCAAAACTGCAAATGTACACACACGCCTACAACTCCACACACACCAACTGCTAGTGACACACACATGCCTACAACTCCACACACACCAACTGCTAATGCTACACACACACCTACAACTCCACACCCCAACTGCTAGTGATACACACACGCCTACAACTCCACACACACCAACTGCTAGTGATACACACACACCTACAACTCCACACACACCAACTGCTAGTGATACACACACGCCTACCCCACACACACCAACTGCTAGTGATACACACACGCCTACAACTCCACACACATCAGCTGCTAGTGATACACACACGCCTACAACAAAAATGTACACACACGCCTACAACTCCACACACACCAGCTGCTAGTGATACACACACACGTACAACTCCACACACATCAGCTGCTAGTGCTACACACGCCTACAACTCCACACACACCAACTGCTTGTGATACACACACGCCTACAACTCCACACACACCAACTGCTAGTGCTACACACACCTACAACTCCACACACACCAGCTGCTAGTGACACCCCCTACAACTCCACACACACCAACTGCTATTTACCACACACCTACAACTCCAACACCCAACTGCTAAACAGACATGCCTACAACTCCACACACACCAACTGCTAGTGCTACACACACCTACAACTCCACACACACCAACTGCTAGTGCTACACACACCTACAACTCCACACACACCAGCTGCTAGTGCTACACACACCTACAACTCCACACACATCAGCTGCTAGTGCTACACACACACCTACAACTCCACACACATCAGCTGCTAGTGCTACACACGCCTACAACTCCACACAAACCAACTGCTAGTGATACGCACACACCTACAACTCCACACACATCAGCTGCTAATGCTACACACACGCCTACAACTCCACACACACCAACTGCTAGTGACACACACATGCCTACAACTCCACACACACCAACTGCTAATGCTACACACACACCTACAACTCCACACACTAACTGCTAGTGATACACACACGCCTACAACTCCACACACACCAACTGCTAGTGATACACACACACCTACAACTCCACACAAAACCTTGCTAGTGATACACACACGCCTACAACTCCACACACACCAACTGCTAGTGATACACACACGCCTACAACTCCACACACAAAACTGCTAGTGATACACACACGCCTACAACTCCACACACACCAACTGCTAGTGCTACACACCCCTACAACTCCACACACACCAGCTGCTAGTGATACACACACCCCGTACAACTCCACACACATCAGCTGCTAGTGCTACACACGCCTACAACTCCACACACACCAACTGCTTGTGATACACACACGCCTACAACTCCACACACACCAACTGCTAGTGCTACACACACCTACAACTCCACACACACCAGCTGCTAGTGCTACACACACCTACAACTCCACACACATCAGCTGCTAGTGCTACACACACACCTACAACTCCACACACATCAGCTGCTAGTGCTACACACGCCTACAACTCCACACACATCAGCTGCTAGTGCTACACACGCCTACAACTCCACACAAACCAACTGCTAGTGATACGCACACACCTACAACTCCACACACATCAGCTGCTAGTGCTACACACGCCTACAACTCCACACACATCAGCTGCTAGTGCTACACACGCCTACAACTCCACACAAACCAACTGCTAGTGATACGCACACACCTACAACTCCACACACACCAGCTGCTAGTGCTACACACACCCTACAACTCCACACACACCAGCTGCTAGTGCTACACACACCTACAACTCCACACACATCAGCTGCTAGTGCTACACACCCCTACAACTCCACACAAAAAACTGCTAGTGTCCCACACCCTCCCCAACCCACAGTTACACACACGCCTACAACTCCACACAAACCAACTGCTAGTGATACACACACTCCTACAACTCCACACACATCAGCTGCTAGTGCTACACACACGCTTAAAACTCCACACACATCCAGCACTGCATACCACAACATACCCTCACCAACAAAACATGAACAAGTCACATGCAGTCGTGCTATCCCTGCACAGTACGTACAGTGACAAGTTTGTGCCTAAGTCTGTCTCCAACATGGCTGCAAGACATCTTGGACAGCTGTATAACTCTGACATCACTATTGACAATTATGTGGACATTCTGACCTACTGTGACAGTTTCGACATCAGTGTAAGTGATGCACAGGTAGAATTTGTTATGATTTTGTTGTGTGGTCGCCCGAAATGTTGTACATAGAGAGGATAGTGCCAGATAGTGAGTGGTGGGCTGAGAAGTCAAAGCAGGGCATGCTCTTCCATGCTAAGTGTGTAATGCCTGAGCTATGTATGAAGTATTTCACCACAAAATCAGTATTGATGCCAAGCAATGGTGTTGTCCAGTCAGGTAGTACTAGCAAGTATTGTACCTGTGGTGGAGAAGATGATGGCCAAAAGATGATTTGTTGTGACAATGAAAACTTGTGTACAGTGGTACCATGTCATATGTTTAAAGGTAAAACGTGTGCCGAAGGGCAAGTGGTTCTGTCCACAGTGCAAAAGCGAGACTGTAAAGCGGAAATAAGACGATTAGTCAAGTGTTTCAATGGATCTATTTCTGAAGTGTATTTTGTAATACAAACCCGAGGTACATGTGTATGTTATGATTAACCTTTTGGATCAATATTGGCATTGACCTTGTATATTAAACATTTACTGTATGTATTGCATAATCCGTGTGTTATATTTCATGTTGTTGATTATATGAAAACATGGATTAAAGATTTAAACTACATTTCTGAAGTTTATTTTGTTATACAATGCCGAGGTCTTGACAAATACCGGAACTGTTTAAAAAATATAAATTTTATTAAACCAACACCTTTGACGATACACCATAATTATAATCTAACATGCCTCATTTAATTGAACATTGCCTTTATCTGAATTTGACATCAACTACTCGAACGGAACAACAGACGGACAGAGACATGACAGTGCACAACAGACTCTCACAACCTTATTAATTGTTGGTGTGGTCTCACCCTGCTTCAGCTTAAGAAATTCCAGTGGAATTTTCCCATCAAAAATCCGGAATTTCCTAATGACCAGAGCTTTTTTTCCCCTTAGTAAAGTCTGGGATTACGAGCTTTGCCTGATAAAAGGCGACATCATCACTAATTTTAAATCCACGATCAGCCATCAGGATATCCCCAGGCAACAAGTTATTCAACAGACCTGACTTCTCAACAATATGCTTAACAGATGTGCGACCACCCCAACCATTCGAAATGAAAGTGACCATTCCTTGCAGAGCAATGCCTATTAAATATTTCACAGTTTGGTGGTGTTTATAATTGGAATAAGTTTGAACCTGATTTAGGGCACCACTCTGCTTCTCAGTGAATAGTTCAAAGCAGTCAATGATGACAGCTACTTTATTTTGATATGCTGCTCTAAAACACATAGGCATAGATTTCCTCAGCTCTGCACGCTCTGGCCACCTAATCACAAAACTTATTTCACATACATGACATCAAAGATACTATGAAAATATCTCTGTACAGTAGCTGATGACACATTAAGTTGGTAAGCAATGTCTTGGAACAGATAATTAATCCTCAGTTTAATGAGGCATAGCTGCATCTGCTGATACTTAGTAAGTATAGAATGTTCGATCATATGTTCATCAATCAAGTTAAATATCACATCCAATACTTCAACTCCTGGCAAACCAGTGTAGAAAGAAGCCTATTCAGGTGCATCTACGTACACAGAACATGTCTGTCTGCGATTAGCTTCTTCAACTACCCGGGCCCTGTTGTTACATTCAAGATCAGAAATCTGCTGACATCTAACAGTTGTCTGAATGCCCTGATCACTAGAATGCCCACTGCATACTTGTACAATATCACTGTCAACAACTTCCAAGTTAACAGAGTCATCACAATAACTGCAATCATCCAAATCAGAGTCTGCAAGACTGTCAGTGCATTCACTAACTGCTTCAATATCTCCCTTGTGAATCTTGTTGAGTGTCAACAAAGCTGACACGACACTTTCCTCATCTCGCTTTCGCTTCCTCCCAGCGACCCTGTCGTATCGCGCAGACACACGAGGGTTTGTTGTGCCATCGCCGTATCCAAGCTGCAGTGTCGGGATCCATGAAGGGTTGGTCCGAAGATGCAAGTATGATTTCTCACCTGAAATAAAAGGCAAACATAGTTAATCTTAAGTTTTCAGAGATAGTAGGCCTAATGGTTTTAACAGCAGGTTTAAAAAAAAAGAAAGTGTAAATTATATTCAATAATTATTTTCAGTAGACATGATCTACTGGTTGATAAATCACTAATGACATATGTCATAATCATATATGATGCCAATCTTGACTAAACCTTAGACTATTCATTATTATTACTACCCTGTACAACAAACAAAAGTAGTTTAACCAAGCTTAAGCTTAACCAACCCAGACAGTGAGAGGAGTAGGACGACCAGAAACATGCCATAGCCTAGGCTATGAGTATGATGACAGCCTGTATAGGCTAGCTGGAGCATACACCGTCCATAGGCTTAGCTACATGATAAACTGATAGAGAAGTCGTTATGCCTGCCAGATATCCATGTCACACCAGCGTAAACTAATTGTCGACATCTGCAGCGAATATACTGTTAATGTTTATTGTAACCAAACATATGACTTTGAAAGAACTTGATAGAAAACTATTTTACAATACTAACCGTCAACAAAATGCTTCGAGCACACCAACGTGCGATCCCATCGTTCCTCCGTAGTGATATCGCTTCTGTTTACAGCAGCTTTCCAAAGTCGTCGTCTCTCACTGAGTATTTTCGTGTCTATTCCTTGGTTGCAAAGAACTTTCAGTGTTTTGAAGAACTTCACATCTTTTGTTACACCTGGACGGTTGGAACAGCCAACTATTCCGCATATCGGCATCTTCGTTGTCGGGAATCAAAATGGCGCGTGTACCCATGGTGCATTGCAACATTTATTTTGTGATGTCACATCAAAACAAGCAATTGTAGTGAAATAGGTATCTTATTGTATACTCAGAGTACTAATGAGACAAGTGTTAGAGTACCTAGAAACAACAATGGGAGTTTGACCAGACAAGACACAGAGGTGTTAATCCAGCCTGCAGCATGTCCACTAGTGAGGACAATAACAATGGAGAAGGTGTCAAAGCAGACACTCTGTGTAGTACTGGGGCAAATGTCAAAGTAAACACAATAGCTACAGAAGCATTTTGGACTACTGACCAACACTCACATCCAGGTAATAAAGAGCCCCTGGACATATCCAATAGATAGAACAAAGGACCAGGGCTGTCTTTCTTGCCCAACATCTGCCAGCACATATTTTCTTCACCAGACTTTTATGTACATCATATATATATATTTTTTGGTAACTCTCCAGTTGTCCATACTATAACTTTATTAATGTTTTAACATAATTTATAAGCATATTAACGATTTGTTTTAAGAAATCACATACCGCTCCCCAAGCTTCTTTGGACTTTCACACCCTACAACCCCCATAAACTCTGCCTCATGCATGAGATGTTCCAACTTGGGCAATTTCTCACAAAAAGGTCTTTTGGTCCAGTATATAGACCGTGCAGTATTTCCAAGTTCTAATAAAAAAAACAATTGCCCTGGCTAATAATTATACACAATGTTTCGTATTTAATTCAAGACCAATTGAAGGCATTTGTTGAACTCCTGTTTATCTATGGCTCATAGAGGATATTACTGTCACAACCCTGATCAGATGAGGCAGTCAATATGATCAGCAACATCATGCCAGAAAGGTGATAGAGTTCAGTGCTCTTCAAAGAAGTTGTTATCTCAGTTTCAGAACACATTTGTATTTTTTTATAATCGTCCTCTTAAAGTCCAGATTTGTTTGTGATTCACTGCACCGGCTTTATGTTGGGAATTAAACTGATCTCATGCCAGTCATTTGAACTAAATAATTCTTAATTTACCCATGGCTTAGGTGATGCGTTCATGCAGAATATTCTGACTTTTCCTGGCAACAACCATGGTAAAGTCATTTGGTTAGATCACATTTGCATTACCTATGTCACTTCATAGAGTACTTGGACAATAAACTTCAACCATATATTTGGAAAAGAAATGCCATGTAGAATTTCTTTGAAAAGCCATCAAAACATTCTGCAACCTATCTTTGGTAGATATCTGGCTAATCATATTGATTTACCAATTCTTTCTACATGACCAGCCCATTTCAACATTCTCCTCACCAGTTAGCTCCGATGGCAATTGTTGACATATTTTGGGCAAAGGTAGAAAAACAGTGAGGTGGCCCACCTCGCTTCTCATGATGGAGGGAAAACACTGACTTGGAAGGCATAGCTTTATCTAAATACACTTGTAAGGCATAGCTTTATCTAAATACACGTCCACCTGTCAATTTACCATTCTAATATCAGTTTGGTGGCAGAAATGTGAGCTGAAAGGGGCTACCATGTCCTAAGACTTGGGCATCATAAAACAGCAGGGCCCCTGGGAAATAGTATTTTTTACTTGCATGACCTACATTTTTGTCCTACTGAAGCCAAACCTGTCTGTCATCCCATGGAGTACCCATCAGGTGGATAATGCAATGTCATTTAATTTAGGGTAATGTTGGACTGTGATGGGTTTTGATCTATGATTACTACATGTATCAGCACTTAGGAAATCTATTCTACAGTGGCACCATCTTGTGGTCAAAACATGCAAACTGACAGTGACATTTATTGAATAGTTTTGGATCAAAAGCACTGCATATATCTCAGAAAACCTCTTGAAATATTGGATAGGATGAAGGCGAGTTAAGGCAATACTAAAGCCATAATTATTGATTTTGGAAGTTGGCTAATTGTTGAGTAAACTGATGTTTGTGTGGTTTCAGCTCAAAGTGTCACCAGTGACATTGGTGACAATGTGACAACATGACTGGGGATCACTTTGTTTATTCAAACATTCTTCACCACTTGGATGACATGGCCCCTCAGTCATTAGAGAACTCCACTGAATCATCCATCCGTGTATTATCTGACCTTCCAAGCAGCCGGCCAAGATGAGGTTGTATTAGTTGTGGAATATAATCTCATAACAGAACAAGACATCAATACTATTAAGCATCTAGTTTTAATGGTGTACTCAGTTTTACCTTTGGGTGCACTCGTGTTTAGATCATACCATAGTTCTGGCACAAACGTTTGACTCAGAAGAGACATGCTATCCAGTGTCAGTGACAGGCTGCAATATACCAGGACCCAAAACAGGACGATAGAGGTATCTTCAATGTGCAAACTAAAAATGAGCGAAGTTTGGTGTTGCTAGATTCCAAGATATTTCGTTGCAATTCCATGAGTGACCATCCTGCTGATTACATGATGGATAAAACACATATCACAAATCTGGATTAAATCATGTTTCAAAAACTGAACTCCGCGACATACTGGCAATCGGAGAATACAACATGGTCACCGGGTGTCATCACATACCCACAGTTTGTGACCTTTGACATGACCAAGGTGTTCCTGGTGCATAACATCCTGGCAATATTTATCAGCCCTAACGACAACCCGTCGACCTGTTATTTGGACAGGTAAAATGTGTTGTTGATGGGTAGAAACACAGCTGGATGGGTGACGGCTGGGTAAAAAATAAGGAGCAAATAAGATCGTAAAAAACATAGATAATGGCAGGTATGACTTGAACATAGGTGTGCATGTGTGTGACATGGGTATTTGTAGCTAACTTCAGGTCACTAAACACATCTGAAATGGCTTGTATATACACATGATTTAACATCCACATGCAACCAAAAATGTGTGACTAGAAAAAATTGTCAACCAGCATAAAACCTTGTTTGTTGGGTCATTCTGAGCATTTCTTTACAAGTGTTGATTTTTATGGTCAGAATATTGTGGTTATACTGTATTTTGAAGGCCTTTTGTGTGGAAGGCAGACAGGTGTTTGAGGTCGAGTTCAGTCATACTCCAGCATCTGGAGCCATAGTTATGAGAGTTGAGAGGACACAGTTTTGGTATAGCTAAGTTTTGCTCTTCTAGAATGTATTGCTGATCTCCAGACATGTCTCAGTCTAAAGAAAGCACCTCTGCTCTGCGGTAATGGAATTACAATTCAGAATTTTTTTGAGCTGATGTAGTTTACATTTTTTCATTCAGTGTGTCTAGAATGGAAACTTAAACACGGCTTGAAATGCACACCATTCCCTATAAGACACAACTTGGTAACTTTTATGAATGTAATAAATTGATCAAAGTATGGCTGTTTCAATTTTACTAATGGAATTACACAGACATTGTTAATGTCAATAATATCAATTGTTTACATATATGTCAAGATATATCATCTGAAATCCGCAGTCTTCATCTGGACAGTTTTTTGGGTCGTCCAAGTTTGTTTCTGAAGGTGTCCATCTAATTTCTGTTTGGGGGATGTTGTCATCTTCTGTCCTAGTGAAATCTTGTTTATATTGTTAATTAATGGCATAGCTTTTTGTGAGAAATTGCCCAAGTTGGAACATCTCATCCATGAGGCAGAGTTTAGGAGCTTGTAGGGTGTGAAAGTCCAAAGAAGGTTGGGGAGCGGTATGTGATTTCTTAAAACAAACCGTTAATATGTTTATAAATTATGTTAAAACATTAATAAAGTTACTGTATGGACAACTGGAGAGTTAGCAAAAGGTGTATATATGATGTATATAAAAGTATGGTGAAGAAAATATGTGCTGGCAGATGTTGGGCAAGAAAGCCAGCCCTGGTCCTTTGTTCTATCTATTGGATATGTCCAGGGGCTCTTTATTACCTGGATGTGATTGTTGGTCAGTAGTCCAAAATGCTTCTGTAGCTATTGTGTTTACTTTGACTTTTGCCCCAGTACCACAGAGAGTGTCACTTTGACACCTACTCCAATGTTATTGTCCTCACTAGTGGACATGCTGCAGGCTGGATTAACACCTCTGGGTCTTGCCTGGTCAAACTCCCATTGTTGTTTCTAGGTACTCTAACACTTGTCTCATTAGTACTCTGAATATCCACTAAGATACCTACTTCACTACAATTGTCCTGACTGATGGACAGAAATGGAGTTTTTATAAATGAAAGTTTATTCAGAACATTGTTCTCAGAACATTGTTAACATCAATAAAACACAATACAAACAAGCAAATGTATCTACAATGTTACATCATCCAAGTGGTGAAGAATGTTTGAATAAACAAAGTGATCCCCAGTCATGTTGTCACATTGTCACCAATGTCACTGGTGACACTTTGAGCTGAAACCACACAAACATCAGTTTACTCAACAATTAGCCAACTTCCAAAATCAATAATTATGGCTTTAGTATTGCCTTAACTCGCCTTCATCCTATCCAATATTTCAAGAGGTTTTCTGAGATATATGCAGTGCTTTTGATCCAAAACTATTCAATAAATGTCACTGTCAGTTTGCATGTTTTGACCACAAGATGGTGCCACTGTAGAATAGATTTTCCACTGATACATGCAGTGATCATAGACCAAAACCACCAGACCCACCAGTCCTACATTATCCTAAATTAAATGATAATGTCATTGCATTATCCACCTGATGGGTACTCCATGGGATGACAGACAGGTTTGGCTTCAGTAGGACAAACAATGTAGGTCATGCAAGTAAAAAATACTATTTCCCAGGGGCCCTGCTGTTTTATGATGCCCAAGTCTTAGGACATGGTAGCCCCTTTCAGCTCACATTTCTGCCACCAAACTGATATTAGAATGGTAAATTGACAGGTGGACGTGTATTTAGATAAAGCTATGCCTTACAAGTGTATTTAGATAAAGCTATGCCTTCCAAGTCAGTGTTTTCCCTCCATCATGACAAGCGAGGTGGGCCACATCACTGTTTTTCTACCTTTACCTAAAATATGTCAACAATTGCCATCGGAGCTAACTGGTGAGGAGAATGTTGAAATGGGCTGGTCATGTGAAAAGAATGGGTAAATCAATATGATTAGCCAGATATCTACCAAAGATAGGTTGCAGAATGTTTTGATGGCTTTTCAAAGAAATTCTACATGGCATTTCTTTTCCAAATATATGGTTGAAGTTTATTGTCCAAGTACTCTATGAAGTGACATAGGTAATGCAAATGTGATCTAACCAAATGACTTTACCATGGTTGTTGCCAGGAAAAGTCAGAATATTCTGCATGAACGCATCACCTAAGCCATGGGTAAATTAAGAATTATTTAGTTCAAATGACTGGCATGAGATCAGTTTAATTCCCAACATAAAGCCGGTGCAGTGAATCACAAACAAATCTGGACTTTAAGAGGACGATTATAAAAAAATACAAATGTGTTCTGAAACTGAGATAACAACTTCTTTGAAGAGCACTGACCTCTATCACCTTTCTGGCATGATGTTGCTGATCATATTGACTGCCTCATCTGATCAGGGTTGTGACAGTAATATCCTCTATGAGCCATAGATAAACAGGAGTTCAACAAATGCCTTCAATTGGTCTTGAATTAAATACGAAATATTGTGTATAATTATTAGCCAGGGCAATTGTTTTTTTTATTAGAACTTGGAAATACTGCACGGTCTATATACTGGACCAAAAGTGAGTACCAATTTGATGTTTTATTCCAAAAATAGTCTGTCTTATAGTTTTGTTACCACATCATGTAATTCTGTTGCCAACCAAAACTTGCACACTGTAAAAGAATGGTGCATATATAATGAATACAATTCTATCCATTACAAGGTGATGTTATAAGATTTTTATTAACGCTAGCTGTCAGTCAGCACTAGTAGATTGCAGAATTTCAGAAACATTTTCTTGACATATGTTAACAATTGATCTTACTGATATTAAAAATGTTTGTGTAATTGTGTTACCAAAATTTAAACAGCCATAGTTTAATAAATTTATTACATTTCTTAAAAGCTACCACTGTTTCTTATAGGGAATGGTGAGTATTTCAATTAGCTGGGTTTAAGTCTCCATTCTAGATACAGTCTGAATGAAAACATGTAAACAACATAAGCTCAAAAAAAGTTCTGAATTTTAATTACGTTACCGTAGAGTTGTCCATAAACACCCAGAGGTGTTTTCTTCAGACTGAAACCTGTCTGGAGATCGGCAATACATTCTAGAAGAACGAAACTAAGCTATACCAAAGTTGCTCTCATAACTATGGCTCCAGATGCTGGAGTATGACTGAACTCGACCTCAAACACCTGTCTACCTTCCACATAAAATACCTTCAAAATATAATGATGATATTCTTGCCACAAAAAAATCACAAAACAATTGCTCAGACAAGCCAGTTGAGACTTATGCAGGATAACAATTTTACCAGTGAAACATTTTTGGTAGACACGTGGATGTTAATTCATGTGTAGCCAGTTGAGATATGTTAATGACCTGATATAAACTACATCTATTTTCAAAGCATAACTGCCATTATCTATGATTTTATTATACTTTTTTGCTCCTTTGTTTTTACCCATCCACCACCCATCCAGTTATGTTTTTACCCATCAACAACAAGTTTCACACGTACAAATGACAGATCGACGGGTCTCTGCATATAGCTATTCTGACATAAATCATATACAGTGTATGGGCAGTTCAGCTGTGTCGGATGTACATTTCGGACACTTTAGCTATTCTCAAGGGATAGACAGTGCCACAACTTTGTACTATCAGATATTATAAGAACCCACTAGGACATAATTGTCCCATATAAAGTGAGTTCCCTCCTGTAACCATTTTAGTCATACAGTGAAAAACATGCATGGTGTCGGATGTATTCACACGGACCTAAAATGTTCACCCTTGTAAGGTTATGTCCAAAACTCTGTGATGTGTGAGGGTACATTGCAAACACTGTGTAATATATCCAGAGGGCAGATATTAATATGTTGACTAAACCCAGCAAAATGATGTGTTTGTGTTGTATATAAAAATTACAGATGAGTTTGTTCGGAGTTATTTTATTTGGTGTCGGACGTATGCATGTGCAATGCAACATATCTAGTACTTACAATTATGATTATATTTTCCAAATCAGGTATCCATATTGACAGAAACACAATTAGGAGCTTAGATTGAATCCTCTCTAGCTATACATGTTGACAGTCGAGTCGAACTCTGAAAATTCAAAATGTTGATTTTGCTCACTGTCATTTATAATATGTTGAGCTGAAACCAAACAAACATCAGCTTACTCAAAATTCGGCCAAGTTCCAAAAGCAACATGGCTTTAATACTGCTTTAACTCACCTCCACCCCAACCAATATTTGTATATGTGTCCTCAGTCATGCAGTGTTTATGATCCAAAACTATTCAATAAATGTCATTCTCAGTTTGCATGTTTCACCCATGAGATGGCGCCGCTGTAGAATAGATTTCCTAAGTGCTGATACATGTAGTAATCGTAGATCAAAACCCATCAGGCTTTTATATAGGATCACATTTTTGCCAGTCCAAAATTAACCTAAATTAATGCCATTATCCACCTACTGGGTACTTCCGGAGTAAGGTACTTTAGTACAACAAATTTAGGCCATGCAAGTAAAGAGATTACTTCCCAGTGGCCCTGCTGTTTAATTATGAAGATGTCATATGACAGGGCAGGCTCCCTCTCAGCTCACCTTGCTGCCCACATAAATTATATTGGCCTGGCAAAATAACTATAATCTAGACATGTATTTAAATGCCAGAATATGCTACAATTGCCACCTGATAGTTATTTCATGTACACTGAATGCTAAAACATGTTTATATGCTAGTTAAGACGTAATTTAGCCACTATGTCTGGGAATAGGTTAAAACACGGCACAAAAATCACAGCCAGGGCATGCCCCATAGGATCGCATAAGCCTTCAGCGCTTGCTCAGGTCACCCTACCACTGCCATCAACCCAGGGGAAACAGACTTGG
>JAODUO010002652.1:30000-36496 GCA_025642075.2 Ridgeia piscesae
ATATTCTACAGCGGCGCCATCTCATGGGCGAAACATGCAAACTGAGAATGACATTTATTGAATAGTTTTGGATCATAAACACTGCATGACTGAGGACACATATACAAATATTGGTTGGGGTGGAGGTGAGTTAAAGCAGTATTAAAGCCATGTTGCTTTTGGAACTTGGCTGAATTTTGAGTAAGCTGATGTTTGTTTGGTTTCAGCTCAACATATGATAAATGACAGTGAGCAAAATCAACATTTTGAATTTTCAGAGTTCGACTCGACTGTCAACATGTATAGCTAGAGAGGATTCAATCTAAGCTCCTAATTGTGTTTCTGTCAATATGGATACCTGATTTGGAAAATATAATCATAATTATAAGTACTAGATATGTTGCATTGCACATGCATACGTCCGACACCAAATAAAAAATACGTCCGAACAAACTCATCTGTAATTTTTCTATACAACACAAACACATCATTTTGCTGGGTTTAGTCAACATATTAATATCTGCCCTCTGGATATATTACACAGTGTTTGCAATGTACCCTCACACATCACAGAGTTTTGGACATAACCTTACAAGGGTGAACATTTTAGGTCCGTGTGAATACATCCGACACCATGCATGTTTTTCACTGTATGGCTAAAATGGTTACAGGAGGGAACTCACTTTATATGGGACAATTATGTCCTAGTGGGTTCTTATAATATCTGATAGTACAAAGTTGTGGCACTGTCTATCCCTTGATGCAGAGAATAGCTAAAGTGTCCGAAATGTACATCCGACACAGCTGAACTGCCCATACACTGTATATGATTTATGTCAGAATAGCTATATGCAGAGACCCGTCGATCTGTCATTTGTACATGTGAAACTTGTTGTTGATGGTTAAAAACATAACTGGATGGGTGGTGGATGGGTAAAAACAAAGGAGCAAAAAAGTATAATAAAATCATAGATAATGGCAGTTATGCTTTGAAAATAGATGTAGTTTATATCAGGTCATTAACATATCTCAACTGGCTACACATGAATTAACATCCACGTGTCTACCAAAAATGTTTCACTGGTAAAATTGTTATCCTGCATAAGGCCATCGGGTCATTCTGAGCAATTTTTTAGTGAATTTTTTATGGCAAGAATATCCTCATTATATTTTGAAGGTATTTTATGTGGAAGGTAGACAGGTGTTTGAGGTCGAGTTCAGTCATACTCCAGCATCTGGAGCCATAGTTAGGAGAGTTGAGAGGAAACAACTTTGGTATAGCTTAGTTTCGTTCTTCTAGAATGTATTGCCGATCTCCAGACAGGTTTCAGTCTGAAGAAAACACCTCTGGGTGTTTATGGACAACTCTACGGTAACGTAAATAAAATTCAGAACTTTTTTTGAGCTTATGTTGTTTACATGTTTTCATTCAGACTGTATCTAGAATGGAGACTTAAACCCAGCTAATTGAAATACTCACCATTCCCTATAAGAAACAGTGGTAGCTTTTAAGAAATGTAATACATTTATTAAACTATGGCTGTTTAAATTTTGGTAACACAATTACACAAACATTTTTAATATCAGTAAGATCAATTGTTAACATATGTCAAGAAAATGTTTCTGAAATTCTGCAATCTACTAGTGCTGACTGACAGCTAGCGTTAATAAAAATCTTATAACATCACCTTGTAATGGATAGAATTGTATTCATTATATATGCACCATTCTTTTACAGTGTGCAAGTTTTGGTTGGCAACAGAATTACATGATGTGGTAACAAAACTATAAGACAGACTATTTTTGGAATAAAACATCAAATTGGTACTCACTTTTGGTCCAGTATATAGACCGTGCAGTATTTCCAAGTTCTAATAAAAAAACAATTGCCCTGGCTAATAATTATACACAATATTTCGTATTTAATTCAAGACCAATTGAAGGCATTTGTTGAACTCCTGTTTATCTATGGCTCATAGAGGATATTACTGTCACAACCCTGATCAGATGAGGCAGTCAATATGATCAGCAACATCATGCCAGAAAGGTGATAGAGTTCAGTGCTCTTCAAAGAAGTTGTTATCTCAGTTTCAGAACACATTTGTATTTTTTTATAATCGTCCTCTTAAAGTCCAGATTTGTTTGTGATTCACTGCACCGGCTTTATGTTGGGAATTAAACTGATCTCATGCCAGTCATTTGAACTAAATAATTCTTAATTTACCCATGGCTTAGGTGATGCGTTCATGCAGAATATTCTGACTTTTCCTGGCAACAACCATGGTAAAGTCATTTGGTTAGATCACATTTGCATTACCTATGTCACTTCATAGAGTACTTGGACAATAAACTTCAACCATATATTTGGAAAAGAAATGCCATGTAGAATTTCTTTGAAAAGCCATCAAAACATTCTGCAACCTATCTTTGGTAGATATCTGGCTAATCATATTGATTTACCCATTCTTTTCACATGACCAGCCCATTTCAACATTCTCCTCACCAGTTAGCTCCGATGGCAATTGTTGACATATTTTAGGTAAAGGTAGAAAAACAGTGATGTGGCCCACCTCGCTTGTCATGATGGAGGGAAAACACTGACTTGGAAGGCATAGCTTTATCTAAATACACTTGTAAGGCATAGCTTTATCTAAATACACGTCCACCTGTCAATTTACCATTCTAATATCAGTTTGGTGGCAGAAATGTGAGCTGAAAGGGGCTACCATGTCCTAAGACTTGGGCATCATAAAACAGCAGGGCCCCTGGGAAATAGTATTTTTTACTTGCATGACCTAAATTTGTTGTCCTACTGAAGCCAAACCTGTCTGTCATCCCATGGAGTACCCATCAGGTGGATAATGCAATGACATTATCATTTAATTTAGGATAATGTAGGACTGGTGGGTCTGGTGGTTTTGGTCTATGATCACTGCATGTATCAGTGGAAAATCTATTCTACAGTGGCACCATCTTGTGGTCAAAACATGCAAAGTGACAGTGACATTTATTGAATAGTTTTGGATCAAAAGCACTGCATATATCTCAGAAAACCTCTTGAAATATTGGATAGGATGAAGGCGAGTTAAGGCAATACTAAAGCCATAATTATTGATTTTGGAAGTTGGCTAATTGTTGAGTAAACTGATGTTTGTGTGGTTTCAGCTCAAAGTGTCACCAGTGACATTGGTGACAATGTGACAACATGACTGGGGATCACTTTGTTTATTCAAACATTCTTCACCACTTGGATGACATGGCCCCTCAGTCATTAGAGAACTCCACTGAATCATCCATCCGTGTATTATCTGACCTTCCAAGTAGCCGGCCAAGATGAGGTTGTATTAGTTGTGGAATATAATCTCATAACAGAACAAGACATCAAGACTATTAAGCATCTAGTTTTAATGGTGTACTCAGTTTTACCTTTGGGTGCACTCGTGTTTAGATCATACCATAGTTCTGGCACAAACGTTTGACTCAGAAGAGACATGCTATCCAGTGTCAGTGACAGGCTGCAATATACCAGGACCCAAAACAGGACTTTAGAAGTATCTTCAACGTGCAAACATAATAGCGAAGTTTGGTGTTGGTAGATTCCAAGATATTTCGTTGCAATTCCATGAGTGACCATCCTGCTGATTACATGATGGATAAAACACATATCACAAATCTGGATTAAATCATGTTTCAAAAACTGAACTCCGCGACATACTGGCAATCGGAGAATACAACATGGTCACCGGGTGTCATCACATACCCACAGTTTGTGACCTTTGACATGACCAAGGTGTTCCTGGTGCATAACATCCTGGCAATATTTATCAGCCCTAACGACAACCCGTCGACCTGTTATTTGGACAGGTAAAATGTGTTGTTGATGGGTAGAAACACAGCTGGATGGGTGACGGCTGGGTAAAAAATAAGGAGCAAATAAGATCGTAAAAAACATAGATAATGGCAGGTATGACTTGAACATAGGTGTGCATGTGTGTGACATGGGTATTTGTAGCTAACTTCAGGTCACTAAACACATCTGAAATGGCTTGTATATACACATGATTTAACATCCACATGCAACCAAAAATGTGTGACTAGAAAAAATTGTCAACCAGCATAAAACCTTGTTTGTTGGGTCATTCTGAGCATTTCTTTACAAGTGTTGATTTTTATGGTCAGAATATTGTGGTTATACTGTATTTTGAAGGCCTTTTGTGTGGAAGGCAGACAGGTGTTTGAGGTCGAGTTCAGTCATACTCCAGCATCTGGAGCCATAGTTATGAGAGTTGAGAGGACACAGTTTTGGTATAGCTAAGTTTTGCTCTTCTAGAATGTATTGCTGATCTCCAGACATGTCTCAGTCTAAAGAAAGCACCTCTGCTCTGCGGTAATGGAATTACAATTCAGAATTTTTTGAGCTGATGTAGTTTACATTTTTTCATTCAGTGTGTTTCTAGAATGGAAACTTAAACACGGCTTGAAATGCACACCATTCCCTATAAGACACAACTTGGTAACTTTTATGAATGTAATAAATTGATCAAACTATGGCTGTTTCAATTTTACTAATGGAATTACACAGACATTGTTAATGTCAATAATATCAATTGTTTACATATATGTCAAGATATATCATCTGAAATCCGCAGTCTTCATCTGGACAGTTTTTTGGGTCGTCCAAGTTTGTTTCTGAAGGTGTCCATCTAATTTCTGTTTGGGGGATGTTGTCATCTTCTGTCCTAGTGAAATCTTGTTTATATTGTTAATTAATGGCATAGCTTTTTGTGAGAAATTGCCCCAGTTGGAACATCTCATCCATGAGGCAGAGTTTAGGAGCTTGTAGGGTGTGAAAGTCCAAAGAAGGTTGGGGAGCGGTATGTGATTTCTTAAAACAAACCGTTAATATGTTTATAAATTATGTTAAAACATTAATAAAGTTACTGTATGGACAACTGGAGAGTTAGCAAAAGGTGTATATATGATGTATATAAAAGTATGGTGAAGAAAATATGTGCTGGCAGATGTTGGGCAAGAAAGCCAGCCCTGGTCCTTTGTTCTATCTATTGGACATGTCCAGGGGCTCTTTATTACCTGGATGTGAGTGTTGGTCAGTAGTCCAAAATGCTTCTGTAGCTATTGTGTTTACTTTGACTTTTGCCCCAGTACCACAGAGAGTGTCACTTTGACACCTACTCCAATGTTATTGTCCTCACTAGTGGACATGCTGCAGGCTGGATTAACACCTCTGGGTCTTGCCTGGTCAAACTGCCATTGTTGTTTCTAGGTACTCTAACACTTGTCTCATTAGTACTCTGAATATCCACTAAGATACCTACTTCACTACAATTGTCCTGACTGATGGACAGAAATGGAGTTTTTATAAATGAAAGTTTATTCAGAACATTGTTCTCAGAACATTGTTAACATCAATAAAACACAATACAAACAAGCAAATGTATCTACAATATTACAAGTTGGTCCACTATCATTGTGTTTTGGTTGGCCGATACCAATGGCCAATGCGGTTCACTACATTTAGTTTGATTGTGATTGATCTAATCCATAAGCTTGGCAAAGCTGAAGCTCACCTTGACGGATCATCTTGAATACTAAATTTGTGTATGTAAATTATCTATACATCAATCTAAAACATATACACTGATTAAAACCTGTATAACAATAAAACAAATTTCATTTCATAACATTTGAATTAATTAAAATGTCTAATAAAATATAGGTTTTTAAACACTTTCTAAACATAGATATAATGATGTACACACACACACACACATCCACGCACGCACGCACGCATCAAAGACGCGATTTATCGCGACGCTGACGTGACAAGATCGCGATTTATCGCGACGACGCGCGACACGCACGCAGACGCGACGACGTAGGTGGTCAGCAGGTGGCAGGCACACGCACGCGATGACGTTACTCCACGCACGCACGCACACGACACACACACACACATGTGGAGTGACTGTATTCTAGCTGTGTACTTGGGGTGCAGTTACTGTGTATTCAAGCTGTGTAGTTGCAGTGTAGTGACTGTATATTCTAGTTGTGTATTAGGGGGAAGTGAAGTCCTGTGTATTCTAGCTATGTACCAGGGGTATATCAACTGTATTCTAGCTGTATATTGGGGGTGTAGTGACTGTATTCTAGCTACTGGAGGCATAGTGACTATGTATTCTTGCTGTGTACTGGGGTACAGTGACTGTGTATTCTAGCTTTGTACCTTGTATTCATTCTAGCTTTGTACCTTGTATTCATTCTAGCTGTGTAGTTGGGGTAGAGTGGGCTAGTGGGTCTGTATTGTAGCTATGTACTGGGGGTGAATCCACTTTGTATTCATTCTAGCTGTGTAGTGGGGGTGGAGTGGGCTAGTGGCTCTGTATTATAGCTATGTACTGGGGGTGTAGTGACTGTATATGCTAGCAGTGTTTCCCTTGAGTAAAATGATACGCGAGATGGTAGGATGGGCTGAGCAAGCACCAAAGGCATGATGTAA
>JAODUO010002653.1:0-19629 GCA_025642075.2 Ridgeia piscesae
TTCCCAAAAATATTTGGATATAGGGCCATCTCAGATTTCGCCCTTGAAGGCTTTTGCGGCCTTTTTGGAAAATGGCCGCCGTAAACCTATTTTCTCATATCTTAACATTTGCTTCAAGTAAATCAGTCGTTTTTGTATCGTATATAGGTTTTTGGGGACCACCTTTTCAAATATATTACTTTTGACCTTCTCCGACATTCACATCTGCCATTTTTAAAGATGGCGGCCGCCAAGACTAATGATCCTATACCTCATGACCTACGCCACCTAGAGCAGTAATTTTGTTGTCAAAATATAGGTATGGAGACAGCCGATTTCAGAGTTATGAAATATTTTGCATTTGACCTTCGTTGACCTTCGTATCCCCCATTTTAGCAAATGACGGCCGTTTTCCATACCTTTAAAATGCTTCAATCAGAACCGCTACTTTTGTGTAAAAAATGTAAGTTTTTCAAGGTAGCGATTTCCACTCTGTTACGTGCGTGTGCGTGTGCGTGTGCGTGTGCGTGTGCGTGTGCGTGTGCGTGTGCGTGTGCGTGTGCGTGTGCGTGTGCGTGTGCGTGTGCGTGTGCGTGTGCGTGTGCGTGTGCGTGTGCGTGTGCGTGCGTGTGCGTGTGCGTGTGCGTGTGCGTGTGCGTGTGCGTGTGCGTGTGCGTGTGCGTGTGCGTGTGCGGGGCGTGTGCGTGTGCGTGTGCGTGTGCGTGTGCGTGTGCGTGTGCGTGTGCGTGTGCGTGTGCGTGCGCGTGCGGGTGCGCGTGCGCGTGCGCGTGCGCGTGCGCGTGCGCGTGCGCGTGCGCGTGCGCGTGCGCGTGCGCGTGTGCGTGTGTGTATGTTAGTTTGTGTATGTATTTATTGTTTTTGTGTGTCGGCTTTCTGGATGTTTTCTTATTGGCTCAAGTTTCAACAATCACCAGCATTGAATTGAATGCTATAAATAGACCGGTTGCCGCCGGATGGAGAAGCCGAGTGCTTAACAACACCATGTCTTCACTATAATTCAAACCTCCAATGCAAAATCCTGGCTACGACACTGCCTAAACTCCCCAGAGTAATCTCTATAGGGCGTTCGCTATAAGCAATAGTTAAGCTTGAAGTATTGGGCCCCTTAGAATGCCCTTTCTGGATCCGCTCTTGCCCCATCTTCCGATGTCATACCTGACCAAAACCGCATACCGTGGTGAACTGTCAAAACTGCACGCACAGTAATTTGTCACCAGATGGTAAGTGTTTTAACCAAAGTCAATAATATATGTCTATTAGTGAGAAAACATTGTAATCAAAATAGCTATATAGCCGCTTACTGAGTACAGATTGTGTACAAACTTACTATTTTGGGGCGTCAAAGCCAATACTTTGCGTTCATTTAGTATTATTGTTATGGTTTAATGGGTATGAAGGTACTCTATTCCGGTGACATTTTTACCATTTCAATTTGGCGTTTAGCAGCAACAGTAGCAGGCGCGTTGTTCATTTTTATTTTGGCTTACTCCATATTCTAAATAACGGGTGTTCTTTTACATCGCATGTATCTGAATCTGAATGGTACGTCGTAAGAAGCCAATATTGGCTATTGTATACGACGGCGGTGTGTGTGCATGTTATTGACAAAATAATGACGTGTGTATGAGTAACACCAGAATCCGCGAAATAGGCGTGTAAGTCTCGCGCGCGAAAACGTGGCTGGGACAGTTGGGGGCAGGAAATCTATATTCTCCATGTTAACATATAGGACTTTGTTTTGTTTTTGTTTGTAATAATCGAACTGTTTCCAAATAGCGTGTTTCAGTTATATTGTCCGAAGGATTATTACAAGCAATGGAACACTTTGCCGGTGACAATGATCACGGGAATCATGAATTTCAATCGATTACCGGTTTGTCAATCCTCGAGTCGCAACGAACGTCGAACTCTAAGGCAAAGACGAGGGGCGGTGTAAAATGTCAAAACACTTTCCTGTCCCAAGTGGAAAACACTGAAGTATTGTGAAGTTTAAAAAAAACTGATCAAGTTGAAGATTTCGGGCTCGGTTTGAAACTGGATATATTTATTGTTTACTTGTAATACGTATCAATCAAAATGTGAACATGTTGCGAACCTACTAAACTACACTTAAAGTAACTAGTCACAATTTGGCGTTTCATCAACGTGTACCCGTTAACGGAAAAGTTGAAATATATACTCGTTTTAATTTGTATTACGTATTGGTAACGTGCACATCAGATTGGAGAAACAGAGAAGATAAAGGAGGAGTTTTTGAAAGACTGGGAAGATATGTTGTCGAGAGTGCCGAGAACAGAGAAGAGTGTAGTAGGAGCTGACCTAAATGGACATGTGGGGAAAAATCCAGGTGTTTTTCAAAGAGTGCATGGAGGAAAAGGATATGGCCAAAGGAACAGAGAAGGGGAGAAAATCTTGGAAAGCATGGAGAGCCTAGACTTGGCTTCACTTTCTTCAACAAAAACGAAGAGCATCTAATCACTTATAAGAGTGGAGGGAACAGCTCACAAATTGATTTCATCATGACACGAAGAGCTGATCTGAAGGAAATGCGAGACTGCAAGGTAATATCAGGAGAGGAGGTTGTATCTCAGCATCGGCTGCTATGTGCAGTCCTGGGGACAAAAGAAGCAAAACATAGGAGAAGGACAAGAGAAAAGAGGATTCAGATGTGGACTCTGAAGGGAGTATAAGTGACGGAATACAGAGACAAAGTGGAAGAGGAATACCAGCTGGAGGCAGACACTAATGCAGAAGAAAGTTGGAAATTATTTAAGAAAGTCGTCATGAGGGCAGCAGAAGAGGTATGTGGAACCACCAAAGGAGGGAAACACCTGGAGAGAGAAACCTGGTGGTGGAATGAAGAGGTGCAGGAGAGCATGAGAAGGAAAAAGGAGGCATTCAAGAAATGGCAGATGCAGGGTAGCGTATAAGAACACGAAGAGAGAGAGAGAGAGGCAAAAGCTGCAGTAGCCAAAGCTAAAAACGAGGCATACAAAGAATGGTATGACAAGATGGGAACAGAGGAAGGTGAGCGGAAGATCTACAAGGTGGCAAAGCAAAGGGCAAGGCCAAGAAGAGACATTGGGGAAGTGAATGTGATTAGAGACCAAATAGGGGAGATGCTAACAGATGAGGTAAAGATCAAAGAGAGGTGGAGAGAGAATTTCAACAACCTATTAACTGTAGAAAACGCCAGGGAACAGCTCGGAGAAGTACCAGCAGTAGGACCAGTCCAGGAAATATCAAGGGAAGAGGTGAAGATAGCCATAGAGAGCACGAAGAAGGGAAAAGCTGCAGGACGCTCAGGCCTCCCGATAGACCTTATCAAACACCTAGGGGAGAGTGGAGTGGACATGATGCATGAAATACTGAAGAGAGTTTTGGAAGTGGAACAGATGCCAGAAGAGTGGAAGAAAAGTGAGATTGTCCCCCATATACAAGCAAAAGGGGGACCCCCTAGAATGTGGGGACTTTAGATGCATTACATTGTTGGAACATGGGATGAAGATGTTTGAGAAGATTGTAGAGCGCAGACTCAGAAAACTGATCACAGTCAACAACATGCAGTATGTATCATACAACAACTGCAAGAAAAACACATAGAAGTGCACAAGGATGTATGCCTCACCTTCGTAGATTTGGAAAAAGCGTATGACAGGGCGCCCAGGGATCTGGTGTATTGGTATCTGCGAAGGAGAGGGGTCCCAGAGAAGCTAGTGAGGCTAGTAGAAGCAACATACCATGGATCATCAACAGTAGTGAGAACCATGCATGGCAGAACTGATGAGTTTCCCATCAAAGTTGGCCTACACCAGGGATCAGGGCTAAGCCCATTCCTGTTTATCGTAGTACTAGATATCATCAGCGAAGAGTTCAGACGCGGGTTGCCACGTGAGCTGCTGTTTGCTGACGATCTAGCAGTAGTAACAGGCACAGAGGAGGAGATGCAGAGATGGTGGCTTGATTGGCAGATTGGGATGGAGAGCAAAGAACTAAAAGTCAACATCGGGAAAACGGAAGTGGTGGTCAGCAGCAGGAGAGGAACAAAAGCAAACATGAAAGACAGCCAAGGTACAAGCCTCAGACAGGTGAATAAATTCAAATATTTAGGTGTCACCTTCAGTGAAGAAGGAGGATCAGAGGAAGCAGTAAGAGCAAGAGTCAGTGCAGCATGGGGCAAGTGGAGAGACCTATCCGGAGTTATCAGTGACAAGAAAATGCCAAGGAAACTAAAGATCAAGCTCTACATGACTGTCATTAGACCAGTACTTCTGTATGGAGCAGAATGTTGGACAGTTAGAAAGAAGGAGGAACAGATTCTCGAGAAAAAGAGATGAGGATGTTGCGAAGAATTAAAGGAGTAGCACTGAGAGAAAAAAGTAAAGAGTGTGGACATAAGAAAGGAGCTAGGAGTGACTAGTATACAAGAGAAAGTCAGAGAAATGAGACTACGCTGGTATGGACACATGCAGAGAATGGAAGAAAACAACGAAGTGAGAGCAGTTGTTGACATGAGAGTGCCAGGAAAAAGACCAAGGTGAGACAAAGAGGGAGATGGATGGATTGTGTCCGAAGGGATATGCAGGCACTGCGGGTCACCCCAGAGGATGCCCAGGACAGAGCATTCTGGAAATCAAGAATTCGGGCCGGTGACCCCACCTAGTGGGAAAAGGCGAAAAGAAGAAGAAAGAAGAAGGTAACGTGCAAATAATAAGCTTTATTGCCTTGGTATCAGAATAACTTTCTCAAACCGATATGTGAATATTTACATTTTAGTAGTGTTTTCTACTTGGGCGGGTGAGTGTTTTCGAATTTAAGTTGAAAACCTTACCTTCGGCATAGTGTTTCTACGACGTAATGAGTGCTTTACAATTGCTACACCGGATTCGAGTCCATCTTGTGCTTTGTGATAAGAAAGGAACACTGATTGTAACGATAGTTCCTCTGTTCCAGTGTCTACATCACGAGACGACAACACGCGGCCAAACGTAAACACTCTCTCTCTCTCTCTCTCTCTCTCTCTCTCTCTCTCTCTCTCTCTCTCTCTCTCTCTCTCTCTCTCTCTCTCTCTCTCTCTCTCTCTCTCTCTCTCTCTCTCTCTCTCTCTCTCTCTCTCTCTCTCTCTCTCTCTCTCTCTCTCTCTCTCTCTCTCTCTCTCTCTCTCTCTCTCTCTCTCTCTCTCTCTCTCTCTCTCTCTCTCTCTCTCTCTCTCTCTATCGCGCCCGATGACGACATATCAGTGTAGTGTTGTGTTATTAAACGTAGTGTAAGTGTTATCGTCCTCTCTGGTCCATTACAGGGAAAGTGTGGTCACTCATCCGTGACTACAGTCGTGCCAGCTGCGCAGGTCAGAAGAATCTGTATGACTACATCGGCTTGATGAACCCGCTGTCACCGTAACAAACAGGACAGCTTTGTGAGAGTCGTACTTTAAAACCTGTTTGAACTGCTACAGATACAATTGTCACATGGACCATGCACACCGTGCGGTGAAGGATCTGGATACTGTTTGATATTCCCGCAGAACGTTGATGCCATTACTGAGGTAGTCCATCCTGTGTTGCAATATACTAACCTAGCAGAGTTACCCTGCGATGTTTAGGGAAAGGTATTCATCCGAGGAAATGCGTTTGAAAAAGGTGTTACATTGCTTCAGCGTATATCCGAAATAAATATCGTGCTCGTGTGCACGACGTAACGAAAGCCTAAAGTACATTTTCAAAAGTGAGTACTTTAAGAATTTAAAATGTTTCCGATATACAAAAACATAGTTATACATAGCATAATTATCGTTACAATGATGTAGACAAACATGAAACTCCGTATGTGGAACTCCAATTAACCGTTTGAAATATTTTGAAACATCGATCCTTCCAAAGTCTCCAACCCCCTGAACGAATTTTGAAGTCTAAGTCCACGCACCATCCCAGTGGGCATGCATGCTCAGCAAGCCCAAAGTAGCGTCTGGCGAAGTCAGTGGTATAATTTTATACTTTGCTCTGCTCATGTCCACGGTTTGCGGATACAATCAGCCAGGGGTATGTAGCGCAGCGCAGTGAACCCTGGCTCGCGAGGTTGAGTAGAGTAGGTTTTGCTTTATTTAACTGTGAAAATATTCCACCACAAGATTTGCGTGGGTGGTTGGTGCAATCCCACTACATTTTAACGGACATATCTAAATTCAGTCGTACATAACGTTAATGTGTATTAACGATATTGCGATATCTCTCCACATCGAGGAAGCTAACTATGTCTTCGTCCCAAATTGGACCAGTAAGAATGGGCTATGCTGGACCACTGGTCCAATACAAACTACATGTCGTTCACAATATGCACTATCCCAAAATAAGCAAGAAATGGAAACGTGTGATAATTTTGACTTTTCTTCAAACGTATATTATATTTCTATTGATGTCTTGGGGTTATTTTGAGTGAAGGAGATGCCCATAGACATATTTCATACCGGAAGGAAAGAAACTTCGATACGAATAAATAACGATGAACTCATAACAGATTCACTCTTTGGGATGGCCTCGTCCGCTAACTTAGTAAAACAAACATTATAGTATCAGTTCAACCACACCCATACGTAACGTGTTTTGGTCCTTTGCAAACTCGGGCACACAAAGTCATTCTTAAAGATCACATCCTGCATCATGATCGGTATTCCGAATACAAGACTACACGACGCATTTGTCAGCCACTGGTCTCTATTTAATCCACTGCCGAGAGGTCGGCTATGTCCACGCAGCAATTGTTACTTCGGCACTACACAATTAGTTCTACGCATAGATGAATTGAACTGTTGGACGCTGTAAGGTAAACAAAGCTCAACAATCATAACGTTATCAAGAAAAAGAGACAATTAACGTTGCAGAATCAATTTCTATTGACCCAGTGCCGTTGATATTATCAGAACTGATCAATTAGCGATCACAAAGGAACAATCCTGTAAGAGCAGTTGCGGCACCAAGTCTCGCCATGCTACAGACATTTGTGCGGCAATATCATGATTGGATCTCGCACTAGGTCTACGGTACCAACATAATATACCTCGTACTTATTAAGTTGTTAATAGTTGTTAATCCACAAAGCAAATAAATAACGCAGCTGCAATTATATTTGCCTGATCTGTAATTACAAAGTGTATAAATGCTGCTGAGCATTTCTTTAAACTAATAGTGTTTCGTTTTGCTGTTAATACGAACATAGGACCATGTCGTTCACCTCATCTTGTCTCAGTTCACTCAGTTATATAAACGCCAATGATGGTTGTATATTATGCAAACGTCATGCTATGTCATATTAATTAATAAACTTCGAAATTTTGAGTTTTGTTAAACATATTTGTGAAGTAGCCAGCGCCTGGGGCAACGTCTGCATTCCGTGCTATATAGTAACGTAACGTTTTACGGAATAATATGATTTGTTGTTGTCATTAATAAAGAATTAGCGTAGGTTTTTATGCTATAACGCTACTGTGCGTTGGTGTATATATTTATTCAAATTGGCCGCTGACATGTTGCGACGTGGTGTTTGTAGGAATTTACACGGCGATTTGTTGGCCACAGTCTGGTCGGCGTCGCGTCGCGTCGCGTCGCGTCGCGTCGCGTCGCGTCGCGTCGCGTCGCGTCGCGTCGCGTCGCGTCGCGTCGCGTCGCGTCGCGTCGCGTCGCGTCGCGTCGCGTCGCGTCACGTCGGGAACGGAGGAAATAACTGTGGTCTTACACCAGAAATCGTCGGTAATGCCGACGTTTTGTTGCCGGTATCTGCTACACACAACGTAGTAATTCATTCAAGCCGAGAACTGCTCATTAACAGTCTTCGTGTAATCACAGTTTTTGATCGACGCGACTGTTTTTCAAGACCCGTCAGCCGTGGACGTTTCTTTCAGACTTAACAATGACAATGCGTGATTGTATTTCTGCTGTCAGGCGTGCTACGCCAGGTGAACCCGGTAGTGTGTTCGGTGTAACCAGTGGAGCACATGCGGTTCAGAAGAACACAGCGAAAAACGGTTGGTCTTCGTGAAAACAGATTTGCGAATACGTCGGTAAGTTATTTCGAAGATACATACTGTAAATCGGCACCGGGCGTGTAAGTTACATTGGTAGTACTAATTCAATGTGCGGTGATAAAGTTATTGCTATTTCGTCGATTCACTATTAGTTATTGTGCACGGTTATTCTGTGTCCGTCTAATTTCCTGAGCAGCAAACGCTGGTTGTTCAGCTGTGGGGGGTACAACTTCGCCTTCGTGTGTGTGTGTGTGTATATATATATATATATATATATATATATATATATATATATATATATATATATATATATATATATATTATATATATTATATATATATATATATATAGGCAAGTCGGTAGCCGTACTCATCTCGCAAGACAAGGGACCGAGTGGTCCAGAGACGTATTGTAGGAGTTGTTTATTGCATCTAATTGCATTATTGTCCCGTAACACAACATACACACACACACACACGTTTAAACGTTTACTGTAATTGCAAACGACACATATTACCTATGCAACGCATGTATATAACAGCACATCGCGTGATATCACATCTTGTTGTAATAGTTATGAATATTATGAATAGCTAAGGTAAATGTAGGTTTAGTAGCATCATTATACAAACCAATGTGTGTCTCGTGACGCAAAAACATTGCGTATCGACCTGCTTTCTGTGTCATCCATCATCGCGCGCCAGGGGGCGCTGAGTCTGAGTGCGTCAGTCCCAACCTTCACTCACTCTATCCCTGGCACATCCCTGTGAAAAACTTCTCTTTTAAAGTCAATCAATGAAATCGCACACGAGGAGTGGTCGGCATCCGGTTATGTGGTGTAATGTTGGGTGATTTCAGCAACACTCTGCTTGTGTTACAAGCAATGTTTAGGACGTGAATGGGTCATTATATCGGGACTCCCAGTAGTCGTGTATCCGTCTTCAAATTAGGGCGGGTATTTGCGCTGTTCCCACGGCTGACGCTGTAGCGACTGGCGAAGTCATTTGCTATAATGCCATACTCACTCCCAATGTTTTCGGTGTCGATCAGCCAAAGGCATAATAGCGCAGCGCAACCACCCCTGGCTTGCGTGACTCTGATTGGCAAGTTGAATGTAATTCATATTACATCGCATGACGTTGTGACGCGGTGTTCGTGGTGTCTGCACCAGTCCCAGTCGTCTTCCTTACATCACCTGTATGTCCGGACCTGTCTTTGCAAAATCTATCTATCCACTGTCCACTCGAGCAATGCGACACCCTCGACTTGCATTTTTAACAAACACTATTCTTTTACGTGGCAAACATGTACGTAGTCATGTTTCTAGAAGGAAATAGTGTTACGAGTTATTTTTGTAATATCATGTCGTGTTTTGCACGAAGTGTCTATGTTTGTAGTATACGCAACTAAAACGGGCGATGACAACACGGGGTCGACGGACGGCTTTCCTGCTTCTCGCTTTATGGCTCGGCGGGTCGCTGTTGTCGGTAGGTTGTGTTTCTTTGTTAGTATTACTACAGATCACCTAAACCAGACGAAGCAGTGGTGAGAGTCGTCGTCATTTCAGTCCCTTTCTCGCGCAATAATATCCGATCTCAGCGGTTTCCTTCATCACTATTTTTGTTATGTTCCCAAGTTGGGCAACCTACTGTTCTAGTAATAAAACAAAGCATTGGTTGTAAAGACAAATGGTGCTGTTAGCTCGTGGAGCGGCTGGATCCTCCTGAGTTGTATGGGTTAAAGTACGTAGATATTAATATCCTTTACGAAATGACTGCATAATACAGTTATTTTTAAAGACAAAAAGTACATATCAAAACTGATATCTGGGCATTAAAACTTGATCATGTTTTGGATTGCGGATTTGCAGTTTTTTAGTTTCATGTTATACGTATCATGTTTCGATTTCCAGGTGTCGGCTGCCGGTGACTACGCACCAGGTATGTTTTTGTCATGTGACGTGGCATCGTGGCTTATTAAGCGTCACCCTTGGGATCGATGGGTGCAGGACGGAGGGGAAGTGGATCCCGCGTGGGGAAGACAAAAAGAGTCATTACATACACACACCACACATATATATATACACACACATATACACACATACGCACACCCCCCACACACACACACATACACACACGCACATACATACACACATACACATACATACACATATACACACATATACACACATATACACACATATACACACACGCATACGCATACGCATACGCATACGCATACGCATACGCATACGCATACGCATACGCATACGCATACGCATACGCATACGCATACGCATACGCATACGCATACGCATACACATACACACACACACACACACATATACACATACACATACACACACGCACATACACGCACATATACACACATACACACACACAATTATAGTTTAGCATTTTTTTACTTACTTTATTATTTAGTTATTAATATATTTTAATTATTATTTATGATTTTATATTATATATTTATTGCTGATAGGTTTAGCTTATGAACTAGGACTTTTAGAAGCTTTATTTAATTACATATTTATTATCATTTAATATTTCGTCTTTACGTGCGAATTTAAACCGATTATAAATATTTAAAATATGTGTGTGTGTTACAATGTATTTTATGCGCCTCTGAGCGGAATGTTTTCCGGATATACGGAACAAATAAAAATTATTATTATTATTATTATTATTATTATTATTATTATTATTATTATTATCATTATCATTATCATTATCATTATCATTATCATTATCATTATCATTATCATTATCATTATCATTATCATTATTCCAATGTACCAGTGGACGATCGGCGATGCGACATGTCTGTTGTGGTGCATTCTTCTCAATAAGTCTGCTCAAGACCACATTGTAGTGGTTTGCAAATTCAGTTGTTGTTTGTTTGCTGGATGAGATTGCGGTCGGTAAAGACGAGGCGATGTCACTGGTTTTATATTTTCGGTGCATGATTGTTTTCCGTGAAACGACCGGTTTCTCCATGTCGACGATGCATTCGACCCAAAGGTGATCGGAGAGCAGCAACGTTGTTTTTTGTCGAAGTAATGCCGTGATTTCCGGATGGAGTGAGGATCAGATCAATTGTGTGATCGTCGACGTGTGTTGCAGCGTGAACATGTTGAATGATATTGAGTGACTCAAGCAGATCAGCGAAACGTTTCACATTGTTGTCAGATGGCACGTCCCAGTGGATGTTGAAATCGCCGACAATAGCAAAACGGGTGGTCATCATTGCATAATATTCAACAATAACGTCAGCGTACGAATGTTTGTTCTTTTTCGATGGATATGGACGGTATATGATAACAAGCATCATGGAGTTCCCATATGATAAAACATCAACATTCATGAATTCGAAAGATTTCATATCGTCGCGTCGATTGACAACTACCTTGACAAATCTATCGGTAAACAGGGCCAACACCACCACCACGGCGACTTTTCCGAGGCAGATGTACTAACTTATAGTTGGCGGAGGTCAGGTCTTTTGTTGTTTTATTGTCTTTTTCACCAGTGTTCAACCATGTTTCGGTGATGGCTACAAGATTCATGTTCACCTCAGTCACGTAATCCGTAAAAAACGTCGATTTTGTTGCAAATTGAGCGAGCGTTGACAATGCCCAATTTGACCGATACCGCGCAACGGCTGCTCGCACTCTTGTTAAGTTGCACACACTATTTCCATGCAAGTTGCTTAATAAGTTATGTACCTTCGCATTGCTGTTAGATCGTGCACTCACCGACGCAGTCAGACACCGCAGTGGAGGCTTCACCAAGGGTTGTTTGACCAGACGGACAGTCAACACAGCTAGTCTGCATCTGCTTGGACTGATATGTTCCACGCTCACAAGACCTGCACACGATCTGATCCACGTCCGAATACTGGCCCGCAGTGCAGTTAGCTGAAACACAGCAGAATAAATTGAATTGCTGAAGGAATACTAGGCTATTATAACCCGGCATGACTGTGTTGAATAATAAGAGGATTGACTCCATGTGTACGAATGCGGATGCATTGTTCTGTCGGATGAAGACGACGCCATAGTTGGTGTCGTTATATGTGTAGGTATTCAATATGCATGCCGCTTTCATATGTGCGGACTATGTTTATAATGAAATATTAAATCCCTAGTCGGATACATGCAGCATTGTCAGGAGTACTATTGGTGACCAATACAATATTTAGACGATACATCGTTCTTGCTGAGCACTGCCTTCCACCCGCGACGCCGCGGTGGAAGAGAATGATTCACCATTCACGGTGTGCATGTACGTAGACCCACACATCGCAAACACTAAATGAACACCTCTAAACAAATATCAGTGTTGTGTGTACTATATAGTATAAATAAATAGCAATTTGCGCTACATTGGATAAGCACAACATTATATAACTTCGTCCTTCTTACCTTTAATGGAGTTGTACTCGGCTCTGAAATCGAGAAACGAAACACAATAGCCCGTAAAGAAATACACAAACAATGTGTCTCCGGTGCTAACAAACTTTCTTGGATGGTCATGACCGTAGAATGAGTGCAGCAAACACATTACGATATCACCTCATGAAAGCAAACATTATAATCATATACGCATCATGTGATTATTGCAAACATCAAGATATTGCAGTATGGTTAACACACAGCTGCTCAGCTGCTTAGTTATAAAAAACATATTAGTATTTTGCTGATGTCAGTGCAATTGCAACAGGACGCGTACTGAAGCGACATATCGGAATATGCAATAGTGTTGTCCTATTTTCTTTAGCTGATTGAGGTCATTCTCTTACCTTCGATGTATTCAATGGTATTACCCAACGACACTTCATATTATCTTTAAATTCCATTTCGGTGACGCCAAATGTTCCTTGCAATTCCCTCAATATGGCTGTTCTGCCGTGGCAAGCTACAATACAAACATTTCCTTGTAGACATGCAAACTGGACCATCCAGTTATTACACTGTGTTCCACTGTGTAACTGTCAGCACAACATATATAACGTAGTCGCCGCCTAGCACGGTTGTTCAAATGTATGCAGGCATGCTAATATTTGTATGAAGTGTATTTTTGTTACAAAGAACCACATATAAAATTGAAAGTTTGTGATAATAGTATGGGTAAATTGAATGTGTTCAATAATTGCTTGTATTGAAAGTAACATAATTATCTTCAGTATACAATGATCTTCCCTGAAATACATCTACATTTTTTATTACACGTGCGAACGCTATGAACGTTCACTGTCTTAACACCAACTAACAAGGAATAGGAAATAGGAAATACATGTTCTGCCAGTTCTACCGGCATTACGATTAATCGTATTAAATATAATATAATATAATAATAATATATTATTATTATTATACACACTACATACCTACCTACATCTACGCACACGCACGCACACGCACACGCACACGCACACGCACACGCACACGCACACGCACACGCACACGCACACGCACACGCACACGCACACGCACACACACACACACACACACACACACACACACACACAATATATATATATATATATATATATATATATATATATATATATATATATATATATATATATATATGATGTTATGCACACATACACACCCATTCACACACCTACCTCCAACATCACCAGTGGCTGAATACTGGATGGTGAAGAAATACTGCATTCTAGAGATATCAGCCACAAAGGACACTAAGACCGTGTTTCCGGTGCTGATAAAGTCACTTGGAAATGTGCTGCAGAATGGCACCACCATTGACGTTGTTTTGTCATTTCCGTCGTAGATATTTAGGTAGATGTGGTTACACCCATAGCTCGTATTCAGCGTTATGCTCTCAAAGTGCAGTCTCACTTGCTGCGAACGATCCACACACATACACAGATGGTCAATTCAAAACGATGTTAAATTGCAAGGTATCAATATGTTTGGTCTTCTAAATACTAATACCGAATTTGGACAAACATAGTAAACAGTATAATGGGAACTAATGAAGTTAGCTTCCATTCCAAGTTTAAAATGGCGATCGTCAGGGGTAATTATATTGATGTAAAGGTATAAAGGTATAGATACTTTTTCCCGTGATAATGCAGATTGGAGTCGTATTCGTGAATATGTACATAAGTTCAACAAATCGTACAGCACAGAAATGCTATATGCATCAGTTGCGTAGGCGTGCGCCCGAGCGAATGTGCGTGTGTTTATGTATGCGTGTACGCGTGCGTAAGAGTATAACAATTATGGTATCTGATTAGCGTCCTCGTTGGGTGACTTAACCGGACGTTTGGTTCATCCCACAGCGCCAGTTCTGCCCAACGAAAGTGTCCCACTTGGCACTTGCATTCAACGCCCGACTACAATCGAGTGAGTCGGACCTCTTATCCATTTAAGGTTTGAGAATAGGTTGAGGTCGTATGGAGCCCAAGGTCTCTAATAATTCGCTTTACCGGGAAAAACTGCTCCTCCGAGCGCCAGCTATCCTGAGGGAAACTTCGGAGGGAACCAGCTACTAGACAGTTCGATTAGTCTTTCGCCCCCATACCCAAGTTTGACGATCCCGCGAAAGTTCGCAAAATGACGCGCACGGTCAATTGGCTTCCTCGAGAGACTCGTTGTTACTCCCCGCAGATGAGACAAGCCCGAGACGACTGGCTAGCCAACCGGCCGGCCGGGCACACCAAGCCCGGCACCTGGCAGGCGTTCGTTCTTTCATTCGTTCGTTCCTTCGTACCGTGCGCTTGTGCGCACTTCGCCCTCCATTCGGTCCCTCGATTTCGTGTCGCGACAAACCGCTCCCCACATATACAGATCGGGCGCGTCACCTATACGAAGACACACCGGAAAAGTCCGCAGACGCCCGGCAACCACACCCATGGCAACGGCACACGCCAAACGTCCGTTCCTACCGTTCGCATCGTGCGCTTGTACGCACGTCGGCACTCGACTTCGTGTCGAGACTAAACGCAATCCACACGTCTCGGTCGGGAAAACAGAATCAAAAGAATCTGGGCCATACGCCGGCAGCCAACCGCTCCCTACATGAATAGATCTGGAGCGTCACCTTTACGACGACAAACCTGAAACGTCCGCAGAATGACACCAGTGCACATTAAACTTCCTCGACGTGCCAGTCCGTGCCGGCCGATGACCGGTTATGCCGGGCTGGGCCGGGCCGGGCCGGGATGGGCCGGTCGTGGCGGCCGGGCGGCCGGGGACAGCGGGCCATCTTTGGGCACGCGACTTTCTCAACTGATCTCCCGGAGACAAGACGGACTTTATCGCTTCAGCGATCTGCACAACTGATCCCCCGTAGACGAGTCGGAGTTTGTCGTTTTTCTCAACTAACTTTCACAACTGACACCCTGTAGACGAGTCGGACTTATAATTTTTTCGCCCGCCTCGATCAACACATTCAAGGCACTAGGCACGGACTCCATCTGTCAGTCCTGACTTGATTTACCGCCATCTGGCAGTACTCTGATTAAACACTCTATACAATCTCCACCACCACTCGGCGACACAGCATGACAAAAGTTTCATGCATCCTTTGATAATATCCAGCTCTTGATACATGAAGGCGGATCGCTGGGACATCACTCCTCGCCAGTTAAACACGAGGGTCCCGAATCGGACGGCTCCTGACGGGACTAAAGAAGGGGCCAGTTTACCTGGCACCAATCACGGACAGCCAGGGTGTCGTACTTGGCATATTTGCTCAGCTGGCCATCATTGAGGTCTGCGTTGTCCGCTACCACGTACGCATCAATGTCCCAGCAATTGCCGTACGCCACCCCATCCGGGATCTGAAGGCTGCCACCCCTCATAAGAATCACAGGAGTCCGCACAATTGACCAGCCGCGGCGCTCCAACTGTCGGAGCAACTTCTCCAGAACCGCGTCAAGCCTCTTGATCCGGGTCCCCATGTTCTATGGCAGACTTGGAGTATATGCCCCAGTGTCTCGACCAGCCCACATGCGTCACATTTGTCGGAGGCTTGCTGTCTACACCTGACAGATCTTTCCATGTACTGACAGTAGCTGCTCTTATTTGTAAGGCACGTATAAGGGAGGCCTTTGTCATCAGTGCAGTACCATCCGAAACCCACGAGTGTACACATGGCACCGCGGCATACGCCTCCAGTCCATAGCCATCGGCGGACGTATGTAGTTGTCTCGCCAGTTCCCTTCTAGTCTCCAAGATGTTCTTTACTATTGTCGATCTTACACACACTGGTGGCCTTGTATAGTTGGCACACTCTCTGGCAAACATCCCAGAATTGTTCACCAAGTGCGAGATCATCGGGTCCACACTGGTCGCCAGGCGTTTTAGACTATTACCCTTCATGAAAGGAATGGAGGGCCTGATGGAAGGAACCGCACGGCTTCCATCCCTCACATCCGCATGGATGTATGAGTTGGGTGTATCATGTGGTAGTTTAATCTAATCTCGATCCCGCCGACTAACCAACTTGTCCTGGCGACGGAGAAGGCCTCTTCTAGTTCTGGAGAGCACCAGCCTATGGTGTAGTTTGGGCATTAAGTGTACTCTCAACATAGCCGTTGATGTTGCTTCAATGGGGCTTTAGTTAGCTTATTTAAACCTCTGTTAAGTAATTCCTCCGGTGTGGAATCCCTTTCCCTTACCGAAACTGTCAGATACCGAGATACTTGTATTCTTGCGATATGGGCACCGTGGGAGCATTCCTCCTGCGAGGAACAGAAACAGACCCACTTCGTCGCCTTGCCGTTGACGGCAATCCGTTGCGTCGTCGACTTGTTTGCGTTCAGCCTAAGACCGCAGAATTCCAACGATCTCTCGAACTGACGGCAGAGATGCTGGCCGCCAATCGCGCTCTGACAAATGATGACAACATCATCTGCAAAAGCCACGTGACTGAGGCGTAGGCCCTCCCCAGCCACCACGCCAATATCAGGGTCCAGAGACTCCAAGGCCCAGCCAATGACGCATTTAAACAGCAGTGGGGATAGGGGGTTTCCCTGCTTCACCCCTCTGTTTTGAATCAGGGGGCCGCTCAACTGGCCATCGACCTGTAGGACCGCTGACGCCTCCGAATAGAGGCTGCGCAGGTAACTGGGAAAGGGTCCAGGCATTCCCATTCTCTCCGCCGCCAGGAGGAGAGTAGCATGAGACACTGAATCGAAGCCCTTCGAGACGTCAAGGAACGCCACGGACAATGGTTCCAGCGCGTCACAACTGTCCCTCAGCAAGCATCTGAGGAGGAACACGTTGCCCGCAATACCGTTTCCCTTCACGAAGGACCTTTTTCGGGAGTTGAACTCCAGGAGCCCCGAGAGTCGACCAGCCAGTATCCGGTGAACCTCTCTCGACACATAAGACGACATCGCAATCGGTCTGAACTGGCCTGGCTACGAGGGAAGGGGCTCTTTCTGAATCAAGACGGTCCGACTGCGGCGGCAGTCGGCAGGCTGGTATCCGGCATACAACCACAATTTGAAAAGCGTTAAGAGGGCACGGGGATCCATATGTCATCACGAGAGATCTTGTCTAACCCGGCAGTCCCTAGCTTGGTCTTACGCAGGGCGGCAAAGATCTCATCACCCGCAATAGCTTCGGAACGGCGTTCGCCTATCTCTTAGGGCCGACTGACCCATGTTCAACTGCTGTTCATATGGAACCCTTCCCCACTTCAGTCTTCAAAGCTCTTGTTTGAATATTTGCTACCACCATCAAGATCTGCACCCGTGGCGGCTCTACCCGGTGTGCTACTACCACCAAGATCTGCACTCCACCCGGACTCGCGTCCAAGGCTTCAGTGCTCACCACGGCGGCCCTCCTACTCGTCGGCGCATGTCGCCCCGACTGTATGTTGTGCGCCGACGTGTATAAATATAATTACATATATACACATAATACACATAATACATATACGCATACACACATAAATATATATATATATATATATATATATATATATATATATATATATATTGTCAGTTATCACGAAACGTCAACAGAATCTGTTTTGGGGGGTAAATTTAGAAATCAATATTTCACGGTATACAGTTTTGGTAGTTTAATTAGTAAAACCGGCTCTTTGGCATCGCTTTGAAAGTGGGTGTCCGTGTTGCGTGATACCGAATGTATGCACGTCATGTCAATGTATATAATATACATGTTATGGTATTTCATTTATTTGCTAAGTGTTCTAGTTTATATTTTTGAGCATGTGACAGATTTATGGGTCACAATGGGCAGAAGTAGCAATGTTTGTAAACAATTCGTTTGTTTTTATGCAATTTAGAAATTGCAATACCTTTTCAGTACCCCGTAAAAAGAGTAAAGCGGTCATATAATAACTTGTTGTTCTAAGAAGACCTGCTTGTATAGTATCACCGTCAATGCAGATATAAAATGAACAATTATATTTTCAACGGAACAAACCTTTTGCGGATACTGTTGTTTGTAGTCTTCATAGGGATATTTAAAATAGGTATACTTCATTAGTATTTTCAAAATAGAAAATACTTGTTCTAAGGGGCATTTGTCTTATTCTGATTGGCCTCGGCGTATTGTCCTGAGACAGTTACGTGCACTATTTTCCTGTCATCACCATTTCTGAGGAAATGCAATTCTAGTTTAACTTAGACGTCGTCATTGTGGCAAGAAGTATATTTTAACCAAGTAATTGTTATGTCGATTATTTTGTAATGTTCGGGATGATTAAATAGTTTTCCTTTCAGCTAATGGACGCTGTCACGAACTGTTGGTCGTCTACTGTTGGTCGTCTAGTGACAAAAGACAATATTTTTAATATATACAGTGGTTCAGTAAATATTGGACATCAGACAAATCTGTTATACTTTTAATGGTGTGTGTGTGTGTGTGTGTGTGTGTGTGTGTGTGTGTGTGTGTGTGTGTGTGTGTGTGTGTGTGTGTGTGTGTGTGTGTGTGTGCGTTCGCGCGCGCATGTATGTGCGTATGTGGTGTGCGTGTGTGTATAAGTTAGGTAGAAAGGTGTAGGTCTACTGTCGCAGACTTCAGCTCGTTCGGCAACGGACCGATTGGTCGAGAGACGCATATACGTTGCTGTAATGCCTTGTTATTATTATAATTATGCACGTAATGAATGACTGAGGTAAATATGAATCGTGACGCGATGACCCTGTGAATCGACCTGTCTTTTGTATCTAGCTAATCATTCAATCTCGTTGGCCTGTTGAACACAGTTTATACAACTGTAGTACTGAGTAGCAGTCGCAATAGTTCACATACACACACGATAACACGCACGGCAGGATTTCACACTGCCTTCGCACACGCCTATAAATACACCTGCAGAATACAATAGCAGAGTCCAAATACAGCAGCCGAGAAGCGTCACCCTCTACGAAGAGACAGTCCCGTGGGCCTTTGGCCTAGACGTGCGACGTCGCAGGTATTGTATCACAACAAGTAAGTGTTGTACACATTATTAGCGCTGCGAGCAGTGTTTTATGCTAGCGAATCTACATTATAACTCCACTCCATACGTTATATTACACGCGACAATTAACAAGGAGAAGCCTGTCGCTGTTCATGTGTTCATTGTTTACAAATAATA
>JAODUO010002654.1:2500-30508 GCA_025642075.2 Ridgeia piscesae
TACATTTTCTATTACCATTGCAGCATCTCGACGGCTCTGTCGATGACGTACGCCGGAGCCCGCGGCAAAACGGCCTACGAGATGTGTCTGGTGCTCGGCTTCTGCCCTCTCTCCTTTAACGTCCACGCTACTTACGTAGCTCTGCTTGGTTCGTTGAACAGTCCTCAATCCCAGTACACGCTGGCGTTGGCCAACGGAATGTTTGTGAATAACAACTTTAACATCTACCAGTCGTTTACCAATAGATGTGCGTGTGCGTGTGCGTGTGCGTGTGCGTGTGCGTGTGCGTGTGCGTGTGCGTGTGCGTGTGCGTGTGCGTGTGCGTGTGCGTGTGCGTGTGCGTGTGCGTGTGCGTGTGCGTGTGCGTGTGCGTGTGCGTGTGCGTGTGCGTGTGCGTGTGCGTGTGCGTGTGCGTGTGCGTGTGCGTGTGCGTGTGCGTGTGCGTGTGCGTGTGCGTGTGCGTGTGCGTGTGCGTGTGCGTGTGCGTGTGCGTGTGCGTGTGCGTGTGCGTGTGCGTGTGCGTGTGCGTGTGCGTGTGCGTGTGCGTGTGCGTGTGCGTGTGCGTGTGCGTGTGCGTGTGCGTGTGCGTGTGCGTGTGCGTGTGCGTGTGCGTGTGCGTGTGCGTGTGCGTGTGCGTGTGCGTGTGCGTGTGCGTGTGCGTGTGCGTGTGCGTGTGCGTGTGCGTGTGCGTGTGCGTGTGCGTGTGTGCGTGTGCGTGTGCGTGTGCGTGTGCGTGTGCGTGTGCGTGTGCGTGTGCGTGTGCGTGTGCGTGTGCGTGTGCGTGTGCGTGTGCGTGTGCGTGTGCGTGTGGGGTGTGCGTGTGCGTGTGCGTGTGCGTGTGCGTGTGCGTGTGCGTGTGCGTGTGCGTGTGCGTGTGCGTGTGCGTGTGCGTGTGCGTGTGCGTGTGCGTGTGCGTGTGCGTGTGCGTGTGCGTGTGCGTGTGCGTGTGCGTGTGCGTGTGCGTGTGCGTGTGCGTGTGCGTGTGCGTGTGCGTGTGCGTGTGCGTGTGCGTGTGCGTGTGCGTGTGCGTGTGCGTTGCTGTCGGTGCGCGTGCGCGTGCGCGTGCGGTGCGCGTGCGCGTGCAGTGCGCGTGGAGTGCGGTGGAAGTGCGGCAGTAAAGTGACTGTCGGAGGAGTGGGGGAAGTGGCGGCAGTAAAGTGACTGTCGGAGGAGTGGGGGGAAGTGGCGGCAGTAAAGTGACTGTCGGAGGAGTGGGGGGAAGTGGCGGCAGTAAAGTGACTGTCGGAGGAGTGGGGGAAGTGGCGGCAGTAAAGTGACTGTCGGAGGAGTGGGGGGAAATGGCGGCAGTAAAGTGACTGTCAGGGGGAGTGGGGGAAGTGGCGGCAGTAAAGTGACTGTCGGAGGAGTGGGGGAAGTGGCGGCAGTAAAGTGACTGTCGGAGGAGTGGGGGAAGTGGCGGCAGTAAAGTGACTGTCGGAGGAGTGGGGGGAAGTGGCGGCAGTAAAGTGACTGTCGTAGGAGTGGGGGGAAGTGGCGGCAGTAAAGTGACTGTCGGAGGAGTGGGGGGAAGTGGCGGCAGTAAAGTGACTGTCGGAGGAGTGGGGGAAGTGGCGGCAGTAAAGTGACTGTCGGAGGAGTGGGGGAAGTGGCGGCAGTAAAGTGACTGTCGGAGGAGTGGGGGAAGTGGCGGCAGTAAAGTGACTGTCGGAGGAGTGGGGGGGAAATGGCGGCAGTAAAGTGACTGTCGGAGGAGTGGGGGGGAAATGGCGGCAGTAAAGTGACTGTCGGAGGAGTGGGGGAAGTGGCGGCAGTAAAGTGACTGTCGGAGGAGTGGGGGAAGTGGCGGCAGTAAAGTGACTGTCGGAGGAGTGGGGGAAGTGGCGGCAGTAAAGTGACTGTCGGAGGAGTGGGGGGGAAATGGCGGCAGTAAAATGACTGTCGGGGGAGTGGGGGGGAAATGGCGGCAGTAAAGTGACTGGGGGGGGTAGGAAAATGGGGGGAAATGGGGGGGGAGTAAAGTGACTGTCGGAGGAGTGGGGGAAGTGGGGCAGTAAAGTGACTGTCGGAGGAGTGGGGGGGAAATGGCGGCAGTAAAGTGACTGTCGGAGGAGTGGGGGGAAATGGCGGGAGTAAAGTGACTGTCGGGGGGTGGGGGGAAGTGGCGGCAGTAATGTGACTGTCGGAGGAGTGGGGGAAGTGGCGGCAGTAAAGTGACTGTCGGAGGAGTGGGGGAAGTGGCGGCAGTAATGGACTGTCGGAGGAGTGGGGGAAGTGGCGGCGGGAAAGTGAATGTCGGAGGAGTGGGGGGAAATGGCGGCAGTAAAGTGACTGTCGGAGGAGGGGGGGAAAAGGCGGGAGTAAAGTGACTGTCGGAGGAGTGGGGGGGAAATGGTGGGAGTAAAGTGACTGTCGGAGGAGGGGGGAAATGGCGGGAATAAAGTGACTGTCGGAGGAGTGGGGGAAATGGCGGGAGTAAAGTGACTGTCGGAGGAGTGGGGGGGAAATGGGGCAGTAAAGTGACTGTCGGAGGAGTGGGGGGGAAATGGCGGGAGTAAAGTGACTGTCGGAGGAGTGGGGGAAGTGGGGCAGTAAAGTGACTGTCGGAGGAGTGGGGGGGAAATGGCGGGAGTAAAGTGACTGTCGGAGGAGTGGGGGGGAAATGGGGCAGTAAAGTGACTGTCGGAGGAGTGGGGGAAGTGGCGGCGGGAAGTGACTGTCGGAGGAGTGGGGGGAAGTGGCGGGAGTAAAGTGACTGTCGGAGGAGTGGGGGAAGTGGGGCAGTAAAGTGACTGTCGGAGGAGTGGGGGGAAGTGGCGGGAGTAAAGTGACTGTCGGAGGAGTGGGGGGGGAAATGGCGGCAGTAAAGTGACTGTCGGAGGAGTGGGGGAAGTGGGGCAGTAAAGTGACTGTCGGAGGAGTGGGGGGAATGGCGGCAGTAAAGTGACTGTCGGAGGAGTGGGGGGAAATGGCGGGAGTAAAATGACTGTCGGAGGAGTGGGGGAAGTGGGGCAGTAAAGTGACTGTCGGAGGAGTGGGGGGAAGTGGCGGCAGTAAAGTGACTGTCGGAGGAGTGGGGGGAAGTGGCGGCAGTAAAGTGACTGTCGGAGGAGTGGGGGGAAGTGGCGGCAGTAAAGTGACTGTCGGAGGAGTGGGGGGAAGTGGCGGCAATAAAGTGACTGTCGGAGGAGTGGGGGGAAATGGCAGCAGTAAAGTGACTGTCGGAGGAGTGGGGGGAAGTGGTGGCAGTAAAATGACTGTCGGAGGAGTGGAGGGAAGTGGCGGCAGTAATGTGACTGTCGGAGGAGTGGGGGGAAGTGGCGGCAGTAAAGTGACTGTCGGAGGAGTGGGGGGAAATGGGGGCAGTAAAGTGACTGTCGGAGGAGTGGGGGGAAGTGGCGGCAGTAAAGTGACTGTCGGAGGAGTGGGGGAAGTGGCGGCAGTAAAGTGACTGTCGGAGGAGTGGGGGAAGTGGCGGCAGTAAAGTGACTGTCGGAGGAGTGGGGGGGGGAGTAAAGTGACTGTCGGGGGAGTGGGGGGAAGTGGCGGCAGTAAAGTGACTGTCGGAGGAGTGGGGGGAAGTGGCGGCAGTAAAGTGACTGTCGGAGGAGTGGGGGAAGTGGGGCAGTAAAGTGACTGTCGGAGGAGTGGGGGGAAGTGGCGGCAGTAAAGTGACTGTCGGAGGAGTGGGGGGAAGTGGCGGCAGTAAAATGACTGTCGGAGGAGTGGGGGGGAAATGGCGGCAGTAAAGTGACTGTCGGAGGAGTGGGGGAAGTGGCGGGAGTAAAGTGACTGTCGGAGGAGTGGGGGGGAAATGGCGGGAGTAAAGTGACTGTCGGAGGAGTGGGGGAAGTGGCGGGAGTAAAGTGACTGTCGGAGGAGGGGGGGGGAAGTGGCAGCAGTAAAGTGACTGTCGGAGGAGTAGGGGGAAATGGCGGCAGTAAAGTGACTGTCGGGGGGGGGGGAAGTGGCAGCAGTAAAAAATGACTGTCGGAGGAGTGGGGGGGAAAAAGGGGGCAGTAAAGTGACTGTCGGAGGAGTGGGGGAAGTGGCGGCAGTAAAGTGACTGTCGGAGGAGTGGGGGGGAAATGGCGGGAGTAAAGTGACTGTCGGAGGAGTGGGGGGGAAATGGCGGCAGTAAAGTGACTGTCGGAGGAGTGGGGGGGAAATGGCGGCAGTAAAGTGACTGTCGGAGGAGTGGGGGGAAGTGGGGGAGAAAGTGACTGTCGTAGGAGTGGGGGGAAGTGGCGGCAGTAAAGTGACTGTCGGAGGAGTGGGGGGAAGTGGGGGAGAAAGTGACTGTCGGAGGAGTGGGGGGGAAATGGCGGCAGTAATTTACTGTCGGAGGAGTGGGGGGGAAATGGCGGCAGTAAAGTGACTGTCGGAGGAGTGGGGGGGAAATGGCGGCAGTAATGTGACTGTCGGAGGAGTGGGGGGGAAATGGCGGCAGTAAAGTGAATGTCGTAGGAGTGGGGGGGAAATGGCGGCAGTAAAGTGACTGTCGGAGGAGTGGGGGGAAATAAAGTGACTGTCGGAGGAGTGGGGGGAAGTGGCGGCAGTAAAGTGACTGTCGGAGGAGTGGGGGGAAGTGGCGGCAGTAAAGTGACTGTCGGAGGAGTGGGGGGAAGTGGCGGCAGTAAAGTGACTGTCGTAGGAGTGGGGGGAAGTGGCGGCAGTAAAGTGACTGTCGGAGGAGTGGGGGGATGTGGCAGCAGTAAAGTGACTGTCGGAGGAGTGGGGGGAAGTGGCGGCAGTAATGTGACTGTCGGAGGAGTGGGGGGAAGTGGCGGCAGTAAAGTGACTGTCGGAGGAGTGGGGGGAAGTGGCGGCAGTAAAGTGACTGTCGGAGGAGTGGGGGAAGTGGCGGCAGTAAAGTGACTGTCGGAGGAGTGGGGGAAGTGGCGGCAGTAAAGTGACTGTCGGAGGAGTGGGGGGAAGTGGCGGCAGTAAAGTGACTGTCGTAGGAGTGGGGGGAAGTGGCGGCAGTAAAGTGACTGTCGGAGGAGTGGGGGGAAATGGCGGCAGTAAAGTGACTGTCGGAGGAGTGGGGGAAGTGGTGGCAGTAAAGTGACTGTCGGAGGAGTGGGGGGAAGTGGCGGCAGTAATGTGACTGTCGGAGGAGTGGGGGGGAAAAAGGGAGCAGTAAAGTGACTGTCGGAGGAGTGGGGGGGAAAAAGGGGGCAGTAAAGTGACTGTCGGAGGAGTGGGGGAAGTGGCGGCAGTAAAGTGACTGTCGGGGGAGTGGGGGGAAAATGGCGGCAGTAAAGTGACTGTCGGAGGAGTGGGGGGAAGTGGCGGCAGTAAAGGAGTGGGGGGGGGGAAGTGGCGGCAGTAAAGTGACTGTCGGAGGAGTGGGGGAAATGGCGGGAGTAAAGTGACTGTCGGAGGAGTGGGGGGGAAATGGGGCAAAAATGACTGTCGGAGGAGTGGGGGGAAGTGGCGGCAGTAAAATGACTGTCGGAGGAGTGGGGGAAGTGGCGGCAATAAAGTGACTGTCGGGGGGTGGGGGAAGTGGCGGCAAAATGACTGTCGGGGGAGTGGGGGGAAGTGGCGGCAGTAAAGTGACTGTCGGAGGAGTGGGGGGGAAATGGCGGGAGTAAAGTGACTGTCGGGGGAGTGGGGGGGAAATGGCGGCAGTAAAGTGACTGTCGGAGGAGTGGGGGAAATGGGGCAGTAAAGTGACTGTCGGAGGAGTGGGGGAAGTGGGGCAGTAAAGTGACTGTCGGAGGAGTGGGGGGGAAATGGCGGCAGTAAAGTGACTGTCGGAGGAGTGGGGGGGAAATGGGGCAGTAAAGTGACTGTCGGAGGAGTGGGGGGAAATGGGGCAGTAAAATGACTGTCGGAGGAGTGGGGGGGGTGGCGGGAGTAAAGTGACTGTCGGAGGAGTGGGGGGGAAATGGCGGCAGTAAAGTGACTGTCGGAGGAGTGGGGGGGAAATGGCGGGAGTAAAGTGACTGTCGGAGGAGTGGGGGGGAAATGGCGGCAGTAAAGTGACTGTCGGAGGAGTGGGGGAAGTGGCGGGAGTAAAGTGACTGTCGGAGGAGTGGGGGGGAAATGGCGGGAGTAAAATGACTGTCGGAGGAGTGGGGGAAATGGCGGCAGTAAAGTGACTGTCGGAGGAGTGGGGGGGGGCAGTAAAGTGACTGTCGGAGGAGTGGGGGGGAAAAAGGGGGCAGTAAAGTGACTGTCGGAGGAGTGGGGGAAGTGGCGGCAGTAAAGTGACTGTCGGAGGAGTGGGGGGAAGTGGCGGCAGTAAAGTGACTGTCGGAGGAGTGGGGGGAAGTGGCGGCAGTAAAGTGACTGTCGGAGGAGTGGGGGGGAAATGGCGGCAGTAAAGTGACTGTCGGAGGAGTGGGGGGGAAATGGCGGGAGTAAAGTGACTGTCGGAGGGGGGGGGAAGTGGGGCAGTAAAGTGACTGTCGGAGGAGTGGGGGGGAAATGGCGGCAGTAAAGTGACTGTCGGAGGAGTGGGGGGAAATGGCGGGAATAAAGTGACTGTCGGAGGAGTGGGGGGGGGCAGTAAAGTGACTGTCGGAGGAGTGGGGGAAGTGGCGGGAGTAAAGGGCTGTCGGAGGAGTGGGGGAAGTGGCGGGAGTAAAATGACTGTCGGAGGAGTGGGGGAAGTGGCGGCAGTAAAGTGACTGTCGGAGGAGTGGGGGGGGTGGCAGCAGTAAAATGACTGTCGGAGGATTTGGGGGGAAAAAGGGGGCAGGTGACTGTCGGAGGAGTGGGGGAAAGGGGGAGTAAAGTGACTGTCGGAGGAGTGGGGGAAGTGGCGGGAGTAAAGGGCTGTCGGAGGAGTGGGGGAAATGGCGGCAATAAAGTGACTGTCGGAGGAGTGGGGGGGAAATGGGGCAGTAAAGTGACTGTCGGGGGAGTGGGGGGAAAATGGCGGCAGTAAAGTGACTGTCGTAGGAGTGGGGGGAAGTGGCGGGAGTAAAGTGACTGTCGGAGGAGTGGGGGGGAAAAAGGGGGCAGTAAAGTGACTGTCGGAGGAGTGGGGGGGAAATGGGGCAGTAAAGTGACTGTCGGAGGAGTGGGGGGAAGTGGGGCAGTAAAAGACTGTCGGAGGAGTGGGGGGGAAATGGCGGCAGTAAAGTGACTGTCGGAGGAGTGGGGGAAATGGCGGCAGTAAAGTGACTGTCGGGGGGGGGGGAAATGGCGGCAGTAAAGTGACTGTCGGAGGAGTGGGGGGGAAATGGCGGCAGTAAAGTGACTGTCGGGGGAGTGGGGGGGAAATGGCGGCAAAAATGACTGTCGGGGGGGGGGAAGTGGCGGCAGTAAAGTGACTGTCGGAGGAGTGGGGGGAAGTGGCGGCAGTAAAGTGACTGTCGGAGGAGTGGGGGGAAGTGGCGGCAGTAAAGTGACTGTCGGGGGAGTGGGGGGGAAGTGGCGGCAGTAAAGTGACTGTCGGAGGAGTGGGGGGAAGTGGCGGCAGTAAAGTGACTGTCGGAGGAGTGGGGGGGAAATGGCGGCAGTAAAGTGACTGTCGGAGGAGTGGGGGAAGTGGGGCAGTAAAGTGACTGTCGGAGGAGTGGGGGGGAAATGGCGGCAGTAAAGTGACTGTAAATGGGGGGAAGTGGCGGCAGTAAAGTGACTGTCGGAGGAGTGGGGGGGAAATGGCGGCAGTAAAGTGACTGTCGGAGGAGTGGGGGGAAGTGGGGCAGTAAAGTGACTGTCGGAGGAGTGGGGGGAAGTGGCGGCAGTAAGTGACTGTCGGAGGAGTGGGGGGGAAATGGCGGCAGTAAAGTGACTGTCGGAGGATTGGGGGGGAAATGGCGGCAGTAAAATGACTGTCGGAGGAGTGGGGGGAAGTGGCGGCAGTAAAGTGACTGTCGGAGGAGTGGGGGGAAGTGGCGGCAGTAAAGTGACTGTCGGAGGAGTGGGGGGAAGTGGCGGCAGTAAAGTGACTGTCGGAGGAGTGGGGGAAGTGGCGGCAGTAAAGTGACTGTCGGAGGAGTGGGGGGAAGTGGCGGCAGTAAAGTGACTGTCGGAGGAGTGGGGGGGGAAATGGGGCAGTAAAGTGACTGTCGGAGGAGTGGGGGGGAAATGGCGGCAGTAAAGTGACTGTCGGAGGAGTGGGGGGAAGTGGGGGGGAAAGCAAAATAAAGTGACTGTCGGAGGAGTGGGGGGAAGTGGGGCGTAAAGTGACTGTCGGAGGAGTGGGGGGGAAAAAGGGGGCAGTAAAGTGACTGTCGGAGGAGTGGGGGGGAAAAAGGGAGCAGTAAAGTGACTGCGGAGGAGTGGGGGAAATGGCGGGAATAAAGTGACTGTCGGAGGAGTGGGGGGGAAATGGCGGCAGTAAAGTGACTGTCGGGGGAGTGGGGGAAAATGGCGGCAGTAAAGTGACTGTCGGAGGAGTGGGGGAAGTGGCGGCAGTAAAGTGACTGTCGGAGGAGTGGGGGGAAGTGGCGGCAGTAAAGTGACTGTCGGAGGAGTGGGGGGGAAATGGCGGGAGTAAAGTGACTGTCGGGGGTGGGGGGGGGAAATGGGGCAGTAAAATGACTGTCGGAGGAGTGGGGGAAGTGGCGGCAGTAAAGTGACTGTCGGAGGAGTGGGGGGGGAAATGGCGGGAATAAAGTGACTGTCGGAGGAGTGGGGGGAAATGGCGGGAGTAAAGTGACTGTCGGAGGAGTGGGGGGGAAATGGCGGGAGTAAAGTGACTGTCGGGGGAGTGGGGGGGAAATGGCGGCGTAAAATGACTGTCGGAGGAGTGGGGGGGAAATGGCGGCAGTAAAGTGACTGTCGGAGGAGTGGGGGGGAAATGGCGGGAGTAAAATGACTGTCGGAGGAGTGGGGGGGAAATGGCGGGAGTAAAGTGACTGTCGGAGGAGTGGGGGAAATGGGGCAGTAAAGTGACTGTCAGGAGTGGGGGGAAGTGGGGGAGAGTAAAGTGACTGTCGGAGGAGTGGGGGGAAGTGGCGGGAATAAAGTGACTGTCGGAGGAGTGGGGGGGAAATGGCGGCAGTAAAGTGACTGTCGGGGGGGGGAAGGGGGGGGGGATGGGGGGGCGGGAGTAAAGTGACTGTCGGAGGAGTGGGGGGAAGTGGCGGCAGTAAAGGACTGTCGGAGGAGTGGGGGAAGTGGGGCAGTAAAAGACTGTCGGAGGATTTGGGGGGAAATGGCGGCAGTAAAGTGACTGTCGGAGGAGTGGGGGGGAAATGGCGGCAGTAAAGTGACTGTCGGAGGAGTGGGGGAAGTGGCGGCAGTAAAGTGACTGTCGGAGGAGTGGGGGGGAAATGGCGGCAGTAAAGTGACTGTCGGAGGAGTGGGGGAAGTGGGCAGTAAAGTGACTGTCGGAGGAGTGGGGGGGAAATGGCGGCAGTAAAGTGACTGTCGGAGGAGTGGGGGGGAAATGGGGCAGTAAAGTGACTGTCGGAGGAGTGGGGGGGAAATGGCGGCAGTAATGTGACTGTCGGAGGAGTGGGGGAAGTGGCGGGATAAAAGGGCTGTCGGGGGAGTGGGGGGAAAATGGCGGCAGTAAAATTGTGGGGTGGGGGGGCGGGAAAAGGGGTGGGGGGAAGTGGCGGCAGTAATGTGACTGTCGGAGGAGTGGGGGGGAAATGGGGCAGTAAAGTGACTGTCGGAGGAGTGGGGGGAAGTGGCGGCAGTAAAGTGACTGTCGGAGGAGTGGGGGGGAAATGGCGGCAGTAAAGGCTGTCGGGGGGGGGAAATGGGGGGGAAATGGCGGCAGTAAAGTGACTGTCGGAGGAGTGGGGGGGAAATGGGGCAGTAAAATGACTGTCGGAGGAGTGGGGGAAGTGGCGGCAGTAAAGTGACTGTCGGAGGAGTGGGGGGGAAATGGCGGCAGTAAAGTGACTGTCGGAGGAGTGGGGGGGAAAAAGGGGGCAGTAAAGTGACTGTCGGAGGAGTGGGGGAAGTGGCGGGAGTAAAGTGACTGTCGGAGGAGGGGGGGGGGAAGTGGCGGGAATAAAGTGACTGTCGGAGGAGTGGGGGGAAATGGCAGCAGTAAAGTGACTGTCGGAGGAGGGGGGGGAAATGGCGGGAGTAATGTGACTGTCGGAGGAGTGGGGGGGAAATGGGGCAGTAAAGTGACTGTCGGAGGAGTGGGGGGAAGTGGGGCAGTAAAATGACTGTCGGAGGAGTGGGGGGAAGTGGCGGGAGTAAAGTGACTGTCGGAGGAGTGGGGGGGAAATGGCAGCAGTAAAGTGACTGTCGGAGGAGTGGGGGAAATGGGGCAGTAAAGTGACTGTCGGAAGGGGTGGGGGGAAAAAGGGGGCAGTAAAGTGACTGTCGGAGGAGTGGGGGGGAAAAAGGGGGCAGTAAAGTGACTGTCGGAGGAGTGGGGGAAGTGGCGGGAGTAAAGTGACTGTCGGGGGAGTGGGGGGGAAATGGCGGCAGTAAAGTGACTGTCGGAGGAAATGGGGGGGAAATGGCGGCGTGGGGACTTGGGGGGGGGAGGGGAAATGGGGAAATAAATTTTGTCGGGGGAGTGGGGGGAAGTGGCGGCAGTAAAGTGACTGTCGGAGGAGTGGGGGGGAAATGGCGGCAGTAAAGTGACTGTCGGAGGAGTGGGGGGGAAATGGCGGGAGTAAAGTGACTGTCGGAGGGTGGGGGAAGTGGCGGCAGTAATGTGACTGTCGGAGGGGTGGGGGAAGTGGGGCAGTAAAGTGACTGTCGGAGGATGGGGGGAAATGGCGGCAGTAAAGTGACTGTCGGAGGAGTGGGGGAAGTGGGGCAGTAAGTGACTGTCGGAGGAGTGGGGGGGAAATGGCGGCAGTAAAGTGACTGTCGGAGGAGTGGGGGGGAAATGGCGGCAGTAATGTGACTGTCGGGGGAGTGGGGGGAAGTGGGGCAGTAAAGTGACTGTCGGAGGAGTGGGGGGGAAATGGCGGCAGTAAGTGACTGTCGGAGGAGTGGGGGGAAATGGCGGCAGTAAAGTGACTGTCGGAGGAGTGGGGGGGAAATGGCGGCAGTAAAGTGAGTCGGAGGAGTGGGGGGGAAATGGCGGGAGTAAAGTGACTGTCGGAGGAGTGGGGGGAAGTGGCGGGAGTAAAATGACTGTCGGGGGAGTGGGGGGAAGTGGCGGCAGTAAAGTGACTGTGGGGGAGTGGGGGGGAAATGGCGGCAGTAAAGTGACTGTCGGAGGAGTGGGGGGAAGTGGCGGCAGTAAAGTGACTGTCGGAGGAGTGGGGGAAGTGGCGGCAGTAAAGTGACTGTCGGAGGAGTGGGGGAAGTGGCGGCAGTAAAGTGACTGTCGGGGGAGTGGGGGGAAGTGGCGGGAGTAAAGTGACTGTCGGGGGGGGGGAAGTGGCGGGAGTAAAGTGACTGTCGGGGGAGTGGGGGGAAGTGGCGGCAGTGGAAGGGGGCGGAATAAAGGAAAAATGGAAAAAAAGTGGGGGGAAAATAAAGTGACTTCAAAGTGGGGGGGTCCATAAGGACCTTTTTAATAATGGGGGCCCCAAATTCCCTTTAATTCCATTTACCTTGGAGGAGTGGGGAATTTGGGGGCAAAAAACTTCAAGGGGAAATTTAGTAATGTTTCAAAAACGGGATAAAAAGGAAAAAAATCAATGGGGGAAAGGGGCATAAAAAGAAATGTTTTAAAGGGGGGAAGTCGGCATTTAAAATATTTTCTGGGGGGGTCCAATTTGCTTTTGGGGGAAGGGGGGAAAAAAAGAAAACCGGGGGGGGGGAAAGCAAAAGTTTTGCGGGGGAATTTGGGGGAACGGAGAGGACTTGGAGGGGGGGGAAAATTACGAAAAAAATGTAGGAAAGGGGGGGAACCAGAATTTAGTCGGAAAAAATGGGGGGGTTTCAGCGTAAAGTTTACCTTTTTGGGAAATGGGGGAAAAAGGGGGCGTTTTTAAAAAAACGTCAAATGGGGGGTGGCGGGGTAATGTGGTCAAGGGGGGGGGCCAATAAAGGGTCCTGCGTTTGATTCGATGGCAGGAAACTTGCCCTTGGTGATAATATAAAAAATATTAACGGTAACGTTAATGGTAATGGTAATTATAACATTAATACTACAACTATTATTATTACTACTAAAGTTATTATATTACCTTCACATCGGCATCCAAGAAGGAGCGGTCACCTGTCATTGGCGGTCTGTAGACCACAGTTACGCGCCTACCGCAGCCCATGTTGACGTTACGTAGTAAAACGAAACACGTGTCACTGGCAAGATGGTCAACATTGGCACGCGTGTCAAGTTACAGTCTTTCGACTCATCTGTGTTCTACCCTTCTATCATTTTTTTTCGATAATTGTTCTTCTCCAAGTCGCTCTCCGTTCCAACCAATTCGTCACCAACGTTTGCTTCGCCTCTCTGTTTTCTTTATTCCCGCTTCTCAAAGAGCAAAGTTGAAAGACGTCAACAGAGCAATAGCTAAAAGTGTCAAGACGTTCTTGAAGATGAAACAGTTGGCACGTATGTCCTTTCATAGACTATTTCGTTTTTATGCGGTGTTGTGAAACATTACAATAAATTGTGCTGTGAATGTGTTTTTGTACGCCAAGTAAAACCACTGCTCCAGGTAAAGTGTGAATTGATAGGAAGTTGTGAGCTATTATTAAAGAGGCGCATTATAGGTAGTGCTCACTGTTGAATGTCTTAGCGTTTATTTTCACCTTACTTTCTTTCACACTTTTCTTTATTCCTGCCACCTCTCCACGTCTGTCACACTTCCCCCCACTCCTCCGACAGTCACTTTACTGCCCACTTCCCCCCACTCCTCCGACAGTCACTTTACTGCCGCCACTTCCCCCCACTCCTCGACAGTCACTTTACTGCCGCCACTTCCCCCCACTCCTCTGACAGTCACTTTACTGCCGCCACTTCCCCCCACTCCTCCGACAGTCACTTTACTGCCGCCACTTCCCCCCACTCCTCCGACAGTCACTTTACTGCCGCCACTTCCCCCCACTCCTCCGACAGTCACTTTACTGCCGCCACTTCCCCCCACTCCTCCGACAGTCACTTTACTGCCGCCACTTCCCCCACTCCTCCGACAGTCACTTTACTGCCGCCACTTCCCCCCACTCCTCCGACAGTCACTTTACTGCCGCCACTTCCCCCCACTCCTCCGACAGTCACATTACTGCCGCCACTTCCCCCACTCCTCCGACAGTCACTTTACTGCCGCCACTTCCCCCACTCCTCCGACAGTCACTTTACTGCCGCCACTTCCCCCCACTCCTCCGACAGTCACTTTACTGCCGCCACTTCCCCCACTCCTCCGACAGTCACTTTACTGCCACCACTTCCCCCCACTCCTCCGACAGTCACTACTGCCGCCACTTCCTCCCACTCCTCCGACACTTACTTTACTGCCGCCTCTTCCCCCCACTCCTCCGACAGTCACTACTGCCGCCACTTCCCCCCACTCCTCCGACAGTCACTTTACTGCCGCCACTTCCCCCCACTCCTCCGACAGTCCACTGCCGCCACTTCCCCCCCCCCTCCCCTCACTTTACTGCCCCACTTCCCCCCCCTCCTCCGACAGTCACTCTGCCGCCACTTCCTCCCACTCCTCCGACACTTACTTTACTGCCGCCTCTTCCCCCCCCTCCTCCGACAGTCACTACTGCCGCCACTTCCCCCCCCTCCTCCGACAGTCACTCTGCCGCCACTTCCCCCACTCCTCCGAAGTCACTTTACTGCCGCCACTTCCCCCACTCCTCCGACAGTCACTACTGCCCCACTTCCTCCCACTCCTCCGACACTTACTTTACCCCCCCTTCCCCCCACTCCTCCACAGTCACTACTGCCGCCCTTCCCCCCCCTCCTCCACAGTCCTACCCCCCTTCCCCCCCCTCCCCCGCGTCCCTGCCGCCCTTCCCCCCCCTCCTCCGGTCACTTTCTGCCGCCCTTCCCCCACTCCTCCGACGTCACTCTGCCCCACTTCCCCCACTCCCCCGAAGTCCTTTTCTGCCCCCCCCCCATCCCCGACGTCACTACTGCCGCCCTTCCCCCACTCCTCCGACACACTTTTTCCCCCCTCTTCCCCCCCCTCCTCCGACGTCACTCTGCCGCCACTTCCCCCCCCTCCTCCACAGTCACTTTTTGCCCCCCTTTCCCCGACAGTCACTACTGCCGCCACTTCCTCCCACTCCTCCGACACTTACTTTACTGCCGCCTCTTCCCCCCACTCCTCCGACAGTCACTACTGCCGCCACTTCCCCCCACTCCTCCGACAGTCACTTTACTGCCACCACTTCCCCCCCCTCCTCCGACAGTCACTACTGCCGCCACTTTCCCCCACTCCTCCGACATTACTTTACTGCCGCCCTTCCCCCCACTCCTCCGACAGTCACTACTGCCGCCACTTCCCCCCACTCCTCCGACAGTCACTACTGCCGCCACTTCCCCCCACTCCTCCGACAGTCACTACTGCCGCCACTTCCTCCCACTCCTCCGACACTTACTTTACTGCCGCCTCTTCCCCCCACTCCTCCGACAGTCACTACTGCCGCCACTTCCCCCCACTCCTCCGACAGTCACTACTGCCGCCACTTCCCCCCCCTCCTCCGACAGTCACTCTGCCGCCACTTCCCCCCTTCCAAGTCCTTTCCCCCCCCATCCTCCGACAGTCACTACTGCCCCCACTTCCCCCCCCTCCTCCGACAGTCACTTTACTGCCGCCACTTCCCCCACTCCCCCGACAGTCACTACTGCCGCCACTTCCCCCACTCCTCCGACAGTCATTTACTGCCACCCCTTTCCCCCCCCTCCTCCGACAGTCACTTTTCTGCCCCACTTCCCCCCTCCTCCGACAGTCACTTTACTGCCACCACTTCCCCCACTCCTCCGACAGTCACTACTGCCGCCACTTCCCCCCACTCCTCCGACAGTCACTTTACTGCCACCACTTCCCCCCCCTCCTCCGACAGTCACTTTACTGCCACCACTTCCCTCCACTCCTCCGACAGTCACTACTGCCGCCACTTCCCCCCACTCCTCCGACAGTCACTTTACTGCCGCCACTTCCCCCCTCCTCCGACAGTCACTTTACTGCCGCCACTTCCCCCCCCCTCCGACAGTCACTTTACTGCCGCCACTTCCCCCACTCCTCCGACAGTCACTTTACTGCCACCACTTCCCTCCACTCCTCCCGACTTTTCTGCCCCACTTCCCCCCACTCCTCCGACAGTCAATACTGCCGCCACTTCCCCCACTCCTCCGAATCACTTTTTGCCACCACTTCCCCCCACTCTTCCTTTTCTGCCCCACTTCCCTCCCTCCTCCGACAGTCCTACTGCCGCCACTTCCCCCCATCCTCCACAGTCCCTTTTTCTCCGCCCTTCCTCCCCTCCTCCGACAGTCCCTGCCGCCACTTCCCCCACTCCTCCGACAGTCACTTTACTGCCGCCACTTCCCCCCACTCCCCCGACGTCACTCTGCCCCCCTTCCCCCCACTCCTCCGACAGTCACTTTTCTGCCGCCACTTCCCCCACTCCTCCGACAGTCACTTTACTGCCGCCACTTCCCTCCACTCCTCCCCGTCACTTTACTGCCACCACTTCCCCCACTCCTCCGACAGTCATTTTCTGCCGCCACTTCCCCCACTCCTCCGACAGCACTTTTCTGCCCCACTTCCCCCACTCCTCCGACAGTCACTTTTCTGCCGCCACTTCCCCCCCCCCCTCACTTTTCTGCCGCCACTTCCCCCACTCCTCCGACAGTCCCTTTTCTGCCGCCACTTCCCCCACTCCTCCGACAGTCCTTTACTGCCGCCACTTCCCCCCCCCCACGTCACTTTACTGCCGCCACTTCCCCCCCCCCCTCCGACAGTCACTTTACTGCCGCCACTTCCCCCCCCTCCTCCGACAGTCACTTTACCCCCATTTCCCCCCCCTCCTCCGACAGTCCTTTTCTGCCGCCACTTCCCCCTACTCCTCCGACAGTCACTTTACTGCCACCACTTCCCCCACTCCTCCGACAGTCACTTTACTGCCGCCACTTCCCCCACTCCCGACAATCACACGCACCCACCCCCGACGCCACTGCCCCACTTCCCTCCACTCCTCCGACAGTCACTACTGCCGCCCCCCTACTCCTCCGACAGTCACTTTACTGCCACCACTTCCCTCCACTCCTCCGACAGTCACTTTACTGCCACCACTTCCCTACTCCTCCGACAGTCATTTACTGCCGCCACTTCCCCCCACTCCTCCGACAGTCACTTTACTGCCGCCACTTCCCCCCACTCCTCCGACAGTCACTTTACTGCCACCACTTCCCTCCACTCCTCCGACAGTCCTTTTCTGCCCCACTTCCCCCACTCCTCCGACATCATTTTTCTGCCCCCTTCCCCCCACTCCTCCACGCACTTTTCTGCCCCACTTCCCCCCACTCCTCCACAGTCACTACTGCCGCCACTTCCCCCCCCCTCCGACAGTCATTTACTGCCCCACTTCCCCCCTCCTCCGACGTCACTACGCCGCCCCCCCCCACTCCTCCACAGTCACTTTTGCCCCCTTCCCTCCACTCCTCCGCAGTCACTTTACTGCCGCCACTTCCCCCTACTCCTCCGACAGTCACTACTGGCCCCCCCCCCTCCTCCGACAGTCACTTTACTGGGCCCCTTCCCCCTACTCCTCCGACAGTCACTTTACTGCCCCCCTTCCCCCACTCCTCCGACAGTCACTTTACTGCCGCCACTTCCCCCACTCCTCCGCGTCACTTTACGCCGCCCCTTCCCCCCACTCCCCCGACAGTCACTACCCCCCACTTCCCCCCCCTCCTCCGACAGTCACTTTACTGCCGCCACTTCCCCCCACTCCTCCGACAGTCACTTTACTGCCGCCACTTCCCCCCACTCCTCCGACAGTCACTTTACTGCCGCCACTTCCCCCACTCCTCCGACAGTCACTACTGCCCCACTTCCCCCACTCCTCCGACAGTCCCTTTTCTGGCCCCTTTCCCCCCCCTCCTCCGACAGTCACTACTACTTCCCCCCCTCCTCCGACAGTCACTTTACTGCCGCCACTTCCCCCCCCTCCTCCGACAGTCACTACTGCCGCCACTTCCCCCCACTCCTCCGACAGTCACTTTACTGCCGCCATTCCCCCACTCCTCCGACAGTCACTTTACTGCCGCCACTTCCCCCCACTCCTCCGACAGTCACTTTACTGCCGCCATTCCCCCCACTCCTCCGACAGTCACTTTTCTGCCGCCACTTCCCCCCCCCCTCCGACAGTCACTTTTCTGCCGCCACTTCCCCCCCCTCCTCCGACAGTCACTTTACTGCCGCCACTTCCCCCACTCCTCCGACAGTCACTTTTCTGCCGCCACTTCCCCCCACTCCTCCGACAGTCACTACTGCCGCCACTTCCCCCCCCTCCTCCGACAGTCACTTTACTGCCCCCACTTCCCCCACTCCTCCGACAGTCACTTTTCTGGCCCCCCCCCCTCCTCCGACAGTTTTCCCCCCCTACCCCCCCGGCCCCGCCACTTCCCCCCACTCCTCCGACAGTCACTACTGCCGCCACTTCCCCCCCCTCCTCCGACAGTCACTTTTCTGCCGCCACTTCCCCCCCCTCCTCCGACAGTCACTACTGCCGCCACTTCCCCCCTCCTCCGACAGTCACTTTTCTGCCCCACTTCCCCCACTCCTCCGACAGTCACTACTGCCGCCACTTCCCCCCCCTCCTCCGCGTCACTTTTCTGCCGCCACTTCCCCCACTCCTCCGACAGTCACTTTTCTGCCCCACTTCCCCCACTCCCCCCAGTCACTTTACTGCCCCACTTCCCCCCCCTCCTCCGACAGTCACTTTTTGGCCTTTTCCCCCCCTCCTCCGACAGTCACTTTACTGCCGCCCTTCCCCCCCCCTCCCCTCACTTTTCTGCCGCCACTTCCCCCCACTCCTCCGACAGTCACTTTACTGCCGCCATTCCCCCACTCCTCCGACAGTCACTATTTCCGCCACTTCCCCCACTCCTCCGACAGTCACTTTACTGCCGCCATTCCCCCACTCCTCCGACAGTCACTTTTTGCCGCCACTTCCCCCACTCCTCCGACAGTCACTTTTCTGCCGCCACTTCCCCCACTCCTCCGACAGTCACTTTACTGCCGCCACTTCCCCCCCCCAAAAAGTCACTTTACTGCCGCCACTTCCCCCACTCCTCCGACAGTCACTACTGCCGCCACTTCCCCCCCCCTCCCCGACAGTCACTTACTGCCGCCACTTCCCCCACTCCTCCGACAGTCACTTTTCTGCCGCCACTTCCCCCACTCCTCCGACATACTTTACCCGCCCCCCCCACTCCCCGACAGTCACTTTCCCGCCCTTCCCCCCCCTCCTCCGACAGTCACTTTTCTGCCGCCACTTCCCCCCCCCCCCGACAGTCCTTTACTGCTACTTCCCCCCACTCCTCCGACATACTTTACTGCCGCCACTTCCCCCCCCTCCTCGACAGTCACTTTACTGCCGCCACTTCCCCCCCCTCCTCCGACAGTCACTTTACTGCCGCCACTTCCCCCCCCTCCTCCCACAGTCACTTTACTGCCGCCACTTCCCCCACTCCTCCCACAGTCACTTTACTGGGCCCCTTCCCCCCACTCCTCCGACATCACTTACTGCCGCCACTTCCCCCCACTCCTCCGACAGTCACTTTACTGCCCCACTTCCCCCACTCCTCCGACAGTCAATACTGCCCCACTTCCCCCACTCCTCCGACAGTCACTTTACTGCCGCCACTTCCCCCCTCCTCCGACAGTCATACTGCCCCACTTCCCCCCTCCTCCAAAAGTCCCCCCTTTACTGCCGCCACTTCCCCCCCCTCCTCCACAGTCCTTTACGCCCCCCCCCCCACTCCTCCGACAGCCTTTACTGCCGCCACTTCCCCCCCCTCCTCCCACAGTCACTTTACTGCCCCACTTCCCCCCCCTCCTCCGACAGTCACTTTACTGCCGCCACTTCCCCCACTCCTCCGACAGTCACTTTTCTGCCGCCACTTCCCCCCACTCCTCCGACAGTCACTACTGCCGCCACTTCCCCCCCCTCCTCCGACAGTCACTACTGCCCCACTTCCCCCCCCTCCTCCGACAGTCACTTTACTGCCGCCACTTCCCCCACTCCTCCGACAGTCACTTTACTGCCGCCACTTCCCCCACTCCTCCGACAGTCACTACTGCCGCCACTTCCCCCCCCTCCTCCGACAGTCACTACTGCCCCACTTCCCCCACTCCTCCGACAGTCACTTTACTGCCGCCACTTCCCCCACTCCTCCGACAGTCACTTTACTGCCGCCACTTCCCCCCCCCTCCGACAGTCACTACTGCCCCACCCCCCACTCCTCCGACAGTCACTTTTCTGCCGCCACTTCCCCCACTCCTCCGACAGTCACTACTGGGCCCCTTCCCCCACTCCTCCGACAGTCACTTTTCTGCCGCCACTTCCCCCACTCCTCCGACAGTCACTTTACTGCCCCACTTCCCCCCCCTCCTCCGACAGTCACTTTACTGCCCCATTCCCCCCACTCCCCGACAGTCACTATGCCCCATTTCCCCCACTCCTCCGACAGTCCTTTTTGCCGCCATTCCCCCACTCCTCCGACAGTCACTTTACTGCCGCCACTTCCCCCCCCCCACTCCTTTACTCCGCCATTTCCCCCACTCCTCCGACAGTCACTTTTGCCCCCATTCCCCCACTCCTCCGACAGTCCTATGCCGCCACTTCCCCCACTCCTCCGACAGTCCCTTTTCTGCCGCCCCCCTCCCCTCCTCCGACAGTCACTTTTGCCGCCCTTCCCCCCACTCCTCCCACAGTCCTTTTTCCCCCCAACTCCCCGACAGTCACTTTCTGCCGCCACTTCCCCCCCCCCTCCGCATCACTACTGCCGCCACTTCCCCCACTCCTCCGACATACTTTCTGCCGCCACTTCCCCCACTCCTCCGACGTCACTTTTCTGCCGCCACTTCCCCCACTCCTCCGACAGTCACTTTACTGCGCCACTTCCCCCCCCTCCCCGACAGTCACTTTACTGCCGCCACTTCCCCCCACCCTCCGAAGTCACTTTACTGCCCCACTTCCCTCCCCGACAGTCACTTTACTGCTGCCACTTCCCCCACTCCTCCGACATTACTTTACTGCCGCCACTTCCCCCACTCCTACGACACTCACTTTACTGCCGCCACTTCCCCCACTCCTCCGACAGTCACTTTACTGCCGCCACTTCCCCCACTCCTCCGACAGTCACTTTACTGCCGCCATTTCCCCCCACTCCTCCGACAGTCACTTTACTGCTGCCACTTCCCCCCACTCCTCCGACACTTACATTACTGCCGCCACTTCCCCCTACTCCTCCGACAGTCACTTTACTGCCGCCACTTCCCCCACTCCTCCGACAGTCACTACTGCCACCACTTCCCCACACTCCTCCGACAGTCACTTTACTGCCGCCACTTCCCCCCACTCCTCCGACAGTCACTTTACTGCCGCCACTTCCCCCCACTCCTCCGACAGTCACTTTACTGCCGCCACTTCCCCCACTCCTCCGACAGTCACTACTGCCACCACTTCCCCACCACTCCTCCGACAGTCACTTTACTGCCGCCACTTCCCCCCACTCCTCCGACAGTCACTTTACTGCCGCCACTTCCCCCCACTCCTCCGACAGTCACTACTGCCGCCACTTCCCCCCACTCCTCCGACAGTCACTTTAGTGCCGCCACTTCCCCCCCACTCCTCCGACACTCACTTTAGTGCCGCCATCGTAATCCAAACCATTGATTGGTTAAATAAATACAAACTTCTCAAACACTGATATTAAGCTAATGTGTTGGCAAGTGTGATTTTACGGCAGAAAACAACGTCCCGTATTCATACGTCATTCAAGAATATCAGTAAAATGACAGTTGCATTAGTGTACGATTTGATATGTTTTTGAATGACCCCAACGAATCAGTGTTAAATCAAGTAATCCTAGATTAAATTTGTAAAAATAACTGTTTTATACTTACTATAAATTAGGTATACATATCGTATGTGAACATATTCGCTAAGATGAAACAACCACTAAAAACCAAACGAAGTCACGATGATTCTGAACCATACGTTGAACAATTATACAAATTTTATACAATTGTAGTTTGATAGCGGCTGCCATCCACTCTTGTTTGTGGGGGTTACCCGACTGTTCATAAGTGATGTCACTCCTATATTACAACGATATGTCCACTTGAGTGTATTAGTGCTATCACGGGCTGAACTTACTTGCGCAACAGATCTTTAAAATAATAACATATCGGACAGAAAACCAGTGGCGGCACCTGTTGGGTGAAATAATGGGAAATAAGAATTATGTACACGCCCAATTGAATGTCAGGTGGTAGCAGTTGTTTGAGACGGGGTGTATTAATAAGAGTGAAAATAATTCTTGCTCTGAGAATGTTGTGTTGCATGCAACTTACAGACACGGTTCAGATAAGACGTGAAGAATATTATTTAGAAATAACGTTTGACGAAGTGTTGAAATATGTTCTGCTCTAAATACGTTCTTGCACGCAAATGCCATAAAACATACACCTCAGGTGTGACCAGGTTGCGACTTAGACATAGAATCAAGTTAATATATTCGCTTCTGTACGCAATTGCGTGTTGTTATATGTGTAGATGTGTTCGTTTCCGAGCCGTTCTACGACACCTAATCGCAGCCTGGTATAACTGCTTTTTCGTAGCTAACCGAAGGGACATTTTCTTGTGTCACACCCTCCCTACGCCTTTCTGCCTCTGTCTTCGACTCCCACTTATCTAGAGTTAATCCATTTACATTAATGTCTGTCTGTCTGTCTGTCTGTCTGTCTGTCTGTCTGTCTGTCTGTCTGTCTGTCTGTCTGTCTGTCTGTCTGTCTGTCTGTCTGTCTGTCTGTCTGTCTGTCTGTCTGTCTGTCTGTCTGTCTGTCTATATGTCTGTCTGTCTGTCTGTCTGTCTGTCTGTCTGTCTGTCTGTCTATCTGTCTGTCTGTATGTCTCTTCATATCTCTCTCTCTCTCTTTCTCTCCCTCCCTCCCCCCCCTCTCTCTCTCTCTCTTTCTCCCTCCTGTGAACCATATCAGAATTCATTGCCTTAAAATACGGGTTTACGCCTCTCTCCCATATAATTTTAACAAGATTATCCTTTGTGTGAAAATGTATTTTTAATAACATTAAAACAATACTGAATACACGCAGCCAAAATTGTCAACGAAAGCATGGCAGTGGCTGTTCCTTCACTTGTGTCCACCTCTAAACGTCGGCAGGTTTGTACTGAGATGAATTCTACAAAAATAAAATAAATAAGGATGGGCACTTTTAAAAGTTTTTTAAAGTTACATCCATCACGAACGGCTAACTGCGCCGTTCTGTAGCTGTCGTGTCTGCAGATGGCAGACAGCCAACTACCTCGGTATGGGTGTCTTACCGGACGGTCGAATAGTGAAATGCCACGATGTCGCCGTCAGAGCCAAGTCGTGTATCACCGTGTACATGAGGACGTTGTCCGCCGTCGCTGCTCACAACGCCACGGAACGAGAAGTGAAGACAACAAGACTCGCAGAACTTCCCTGGTCAAGACATGTTTGCTGCACGACTCGCGTGTCTTACCTTGGTCAGTCTACTGTTTGGCCAACTGGACACCTCTGTTGATGGGCGTAAGTGTTTACTTGTTAGGTCTTTGTAAGCAGCGTGTCAGTGAGGCCTTGGCGCCAGTGGTGTTGTGAATTTGCATTTATTGAGATGTTTGCTGTGCGTGTGTATATGCGTGTGTGTATGTGAGCATGGATGTGTTTGTTTGTTTGTTTGTTTGTTTTTTTGTTTGTTTGTTTGTTTGTTTGTGATCTCTGACAAGTGTAATTAAATTACGTCATTATTTCATCATTAAAATCAGCATATTTTATTTTATAATTTATTTGTATGATATATCTATGGTATAAACCTACCTATCCTACTCTCAGTGTGTCAATACCGCGTCAAGGTAAAGACTAGCAACAACAATAACGCAGCAACCCGCGCAGCTGTGCGCATTAAGATCCACCACAGCTTCAGCAACACCGGACTAAATACAGGGTGGAAACAACTCAACCCACCTGGGCGGCATCTTCGTAGAGGAAGGTCAGAATTTAATAGCAGATGTGTGTGTGTGTATATATATATATATATATATATATATATATATATATATATATATATATATATATATATATATAACATTATGTGTGAAACCATAATATTATTATATATGCTTCGAACTATCTCTGTTTTGAGCTAAAATCCATGTACATACATACACGCGTACATACATACATTCCTACATACCTACACATATATATTCCTACATACATACATACATAATATACATACATACATACATACATACATACATACATAATATACATACATACATACATACATACATACATACATACATACATACATACATTCATGCATATATACATACATGCGTTCGTACATATGTACATACATACATGCATACACACACAAACAAACAAACACACATACATACACACATACACACATACACACATACACACATACACACATACACACATACACACATACACACATACACACATACACACATACACACATACACACATACACACAAACACACAAAACACACACACACACACACACACAAAATATATATATATATATATATATATATATATATATGTATATATATATATGTGTGTGTGAATATTTGTATTGTTTATTGCGCGCCCAGCACCAACTACTTCACAATCTGGGGCACATGTCTCTACTACTTTGCGGCGATAAGGCTGAGGCACAACAACGCTGGACCAGCCCCGTACTGGCGTGTCCAATATGTCGGTGTCAAGCGAGTGGCACCAAATTCTAGATACCAGATATTCTACTGCAACTCTTGGCTGGCAACTTGGACGTCTCTGAACAGACGGTTCACGTCCTCAAGTAAGTTTTTCGTTTTATTTAAAGTAATCCACTTACTCTTTTTATAGCACATACCGGGTACGTATAATAAGTGTTTCATTTCTTACTAATATAATGCGTTGCACATTTACGTGATTATGTCTTAGGTTTGACATACAAAGTGAAAATGTTGCTTTTTAAAACATTCTTGATATCGCTGTATACAAGTCATTTATGGTGGAAACAGAAAAAAGACATATTAGTAAGTTGTATGTTGCTTAGAATAACATCTTGATCCAATTATACACACATACACACACACATTATATATATATATATATATATATATATATATATATATATATATATATGTATATATATATATATATATATATATATATATATATATATGTATATATATATATATATATATATATATATATATATATATATATATATATATAATGCATAATAGACTCAAAGATGTTTACTTTTGTAATAAAGTGATTCATCCATGCATTCTTTAATTCATCATATCTTGTAGTTTTGGCTCATCAACATCATCATGCTGTCCGTCGCGATGCGACAAAGACTGCTTCCATCACTTGACTAATGCTTTCCATTTATCTCTCTGCTGTGAGAGTGATGTCCATGAGTTGGTCTTTATGTCTTTCAGCTCCAGTTTTTTCTTGATGGTATCCTTGAACCGGAGACGAGGGCGCCCTTTCTTTCTGTGACCAGAGTCGATAATCTGCTTAGTCGATAATCTGCTTTGGTAGCCTGTCTGGTGACATCCTCGTGAGATTCTTTCTGATCAGAAGATCTTCCATAGATAGCAGTCCTGTCCGTTCGAGTATTACTTGTTTGTCACTTTGTCCCTCCAGGGTATCCTCATGATCGAAAGCAGATGTCGCATCATGAAGGCATGCAGCTTTTTCACCTGTCGTCTGTACAATATCCAGGCCTCGGTTCCGTATAGGAGGGTGGACAGCACGACTGCACATTATATCTTTAGAGCACTGTTCATCTCCTGCTCAAACCTCTCCGTATGGCTGATGGTACTTCGTTTTGCTGTGTTGAGCTTGGCCGGCTTACTTTTCCCTTGCCTGTTGTACTTTTGTCTTATTCTAAAAGCCACTTTTGACCTAAGCATCTGGTGATCGGTCCTGCAGTTAGCTCCACGCATGGCCCGGGTACTGGGGATGTCCATCTTATCCCGACACCTCGTGATGATGAAGTCGACCATATGCCAGTGTCCGGAACGAGGATGCATCCAGGTGGTCTTGCGTTCATCCTTCTGCTTGAACATGGTGTTCGTCACTATCAGTTCGAACTAAGAGCCCAGAGCCGGTAGAAGCTCGCCATTGGAATTGCATTTCCCAATCCCATGTTTGCCCATGACCAAGGGCCACTTGTCATTGTTTCTTCCTATCCTCGCATTGAAGTCTCCTATCAGCAGTAACTTATCTGTACGATGGATGCCACTGAGCACACTTGCCAGCTGGTTGTAGAAGGCCTCATTGTTATCATCTAGGTTTGCCATTGTTGGAGTGTACACGCTGATGATTGTAGTCTCATCTCATGATTCTGTCACTTACTGGCCGTGGCAATTCTGTCAGCTTTGTGACGATATCCTTTTTGATAGTAAAGCCAACTCCGGCGGTCTCCCTTCTTTATAATTCAGGTTTGCCACTCCAGAAGAAAGAATATTCCAAGTCGTTGAGACTACCAGACTCTAAGAGTCTTCTTTCACACAGGGCGGCGATGTCGATGTTGTATTTGGCAAGTTCCATTGCTACTAGTGCCGTACGTCTTACTGGTTGGTCAGCTGCTTCTCGGTCGAGGAGAGTCCTGACGTTCCATTGTGCAATTGTCAGTAGTTGTCTTCTTCTTCTTCTTCCTAGCTGATTTTGCACTGTCGACGGAAAATGAGGCGACGGCCGATCCGGTGTGGTGTTTCGTGCAGTTGTACATTTCATGGAAGCTGCCAGCAAAACGTGTTGAAGTGCCGTTGGCTTTTGCAATTTACTAGCGGCTCTCTCTCGGGGAGCAAATAGAGGTTTCACACCGGCAAGAACATGTCAAGACAGGCGCAAACTATTTGTCCCTGCATTGGCTGGTCGAGGGATGTTGGGAGTTCTATACATCAACCGCCATTGATGCTGCAACAGTGACATGGTTTTCTGGTTAGGGTATGCTCCCTTAGCATTCGGTTCTGTCAAGAACGTGTACCACAAGGCAGTGGTTTACAACTCTGCTTAGCAGGGCGTCAAACTCCCTGAGGTATTGCAATACCTGAGGTACTGCAATACCATCAACAACGAGCCTAAATATGATAACAGGTGCATCTACTTACCAGAACGTAGACCCGGGCTTGTATTTTCACTGTATTAGTTGGAATATAAGGCAAGTTCACATTGTACCGTCACTCACACAACAAATGAAAATCCACGTTAAGAATGTTTGATCTGACGATTGGTTGTTCTGATGCAGGGACCCCGTTCAAGATCAAGGTTCACACTGGGAATCAATCGAACGCAGGCACCCAGGCTGTGGTGAAGATCAGGTTTAAGGCCAGCACATGGTCTCCCTTCATGACATTGCCCGGTAGCTTCGGTGCAGGCTCGTAAGTATCCATTTCACAAGCAGACGCCGTACCTCAGACTCTACGTTGTACGAGTAGAATGACTATTGTTATTATATTGGAAAATGAAAGCGAACTGATAGTAGGGTAGGATTTATTTCACAACCAAGGAATTAATAGAACAAAAACCAACGAACGAATCAAGGCTCTATTTGAATTCGCCTCATTGTATTTGATCCTTCGACAAGTGATTTCTTATTTACGATTGAAAAAATCGGTTATTTTGATTTTAATTACTTAAAGCATTTGGTATGTTATGTTATTTTTGGTTTTCATAGAACATATTTATTATACGCGAAATAGCAAATTGGTAGTATCCTATTTAGACGTTATCACTCCATTAGACTATTACAAAAGTGATCAATGATGCGGTTAATGTTGTTCTATAAACATGCGTAACGTAACATAATTACCTTCACAACTTGAATAGGAACAAGCGCAATTATATCGTTGTTGCAAAAGACGAATATTGCAGCGTTGCATCCCTTTGTCAGTGGATTTTTATCACGTATTTAAAGGCCATATTTACCCCCTCCAAAAAAAAATTAATAACTAAAACACTATGCATTTACATATGTATTATGCAATATAACGACAACCCCGAAATCTTAAGTTTGATTTAAAAAAATAAAATGACATTAAACGGGATCTATCGCGGTGTCAGCTGGGAAAATCTGTTTTCGGGGTGTGGGGGGGGGGCGTGTGTGTTCTAGCTCCTATCTAATAGCTCTGATATGATGTTTAGTTATATGCATTATTATCATTGCTGCAGCTGGCGCACCTTCTACCGGCGTATGTACAACACGCAAACGGTTTTTAAAATGATCGCCCAACACAACAATGCTGGACCTGGACCGTCCTGGTACCTAGATAGGATCTCAGTCTTCAACAGGGCCGCTATGAAGTACAGCAGATGTGCTTTCCGGCGTTGGATTTCGTGGGGCAATCTTTCCCGGAAGGTGTTGTGCAGGTTTGTGCCACCGAACCTTGCGTGACGTCACTCGGCCACCATGACGTCACAATGCATCCGATGTCCAAGTATCGGAGCGCGTAACATAGGAACACGCCTTCGTGTAATAAGATTGACGTTTTCCCTTTACCTACGTTATACAGATACTTCGTGGCTTTGAATATATTAACCAAAATGCAACAGATGGTTATATTGTTCCAAGACTATCTTGTTAATCAATAAAGTATTGGGTGCATTCAATTTTCAGTGTCTGACTACATATTTGTAAGGTAAAAGATCGTGGTGATCAAACATGATGTTGGTGCAAGGACGTACCATAAACATATTGTATGGGTGTAACATCCTGTGAGCCGCAGTTTTGGCATGTATGTTGAGTATGTGTATGGGTGTATGTGTGTGTACGTGAGTACGTATATATCTGTGCGTGCGTATGCGCATATGTCCGTGTGTATGTGTAGTGTTTTTGGGCGTATGATATATGTGTATGGTTTTGTGGGATGTGTATGTATGTGTAGTTTGTATGTGTTGTTGTGTCGTGTGTTTTGTGGTTGGTGGTTTTTGTGGGTTTGGGGTGGTTGCG
>JAODUO010002655.1:0-7500 GCA_025642075.2 Ridgeia piscesae
TGAGACGAGTTGATGGGCTTTCACACCTACGATCAGATCAGCACAGGCATCGCGGTTCTCTGCACTCTTGAAGCTGCCTGTTGAGCACTCCATACACGAGGCAGGAAGTGGCAGAGCTGCTTCTTGTTGTCGTCATTTGCACGGAACATATTACAGTCGTATGGTTTCCTTGTCGATGCCAGAATAATCGTCTCTGAACTCCCGCGCCTCAACCTCTCCAGGATTTTGATAGTTTGTGGATGGTAACTGTCAGTTGAGAACAATAAATGCTTCTTAGCCTCCATCTGATCAAGAACATGTAGGCATATCTCACCACAAGTCGGGGGAAGATTGGTAAGGTTATGGAGCAGCGTCGTGGGGTCCTGGATGAACAAGGCGTCCTTGTGGTGTGGCAGCTCTTCTGCGGTTATGTCTTCCAGATGGTAGTGTAGGGTGGCGACTTTGTTCAACTTGGAGAAACAAAACCTCTGGTGTTCCAAGGCTGGTGGCGCAGGCACCAGACAGTACTTCGTGATGACTCATGTCTGCCTTCGTCTACGACTACGCAAATGATTTTGTACATGGCACATCTCTGACCTCGGATTCCTCAAAATAGAGACGTTACATAAATTTACTATTATTATTTGGGCGACACGTCAAAAACAACAGGATCACTATACAATATAAAAACAATGGCAAGCACTTCAAATGCAACAAAATAGATCCCGAGTATTGCAACACATGATTACCTTTCCCTGGGATGATGTGAGGGTGATCGTCTTGTTGCAAGTCTCCATAGTCTAGAATTTCGTCTTCTTGATAGGGTCGAGGAAGCTTCCTGGCTCTCCGCTCTGCAGGTGTCCGATGAAGTCAGCTCAAAGCTTCTGCTCGGAGCAATTCCAACTCGAATTCCGTGGGGACGGAGCACCAGAAGCCAGGGAGTAGAGCCTGTTCTTATCTGCGACAGTGAAAGGATTAGTGAAGTTCCTGACAGCAGCGAGGAAGCGCTGAACTGCCTCCTCACACTTCTTGACCTCGGCCTTCTTCAGCTCGCAATGTCTCCCCGGCCTCGGGCAGTCTACGCCGTTGGTGATGTCGACCATGATGAGGGTCTTTTAATAAAACTAGGCCTTTAATGATTTATGTGAAAGCGATGATGAATGATCTAATAATTATCATATTAAAGGCCATGAGGCGCGGGAGCTCAGAAAGATCGCTGTTTACCTTTAAGTGAGTTGGTAAATGAACTTGGTGGCATTTCTTTATTCAAAATATCTTGAATTGATCTCCATATTAACTTTTGGTCGCAAAAACAATACGATATTTCGTAAGTAGATGCCCTCAAAACAATGCAATATTGGTTTGGTAACAGCGAAAAAGTCACATTTTCGGTAATGCTGGCACGTTAGAATTTGCATAGCATGCCAGGGACACGCGCAGTTAATTCAAGTATGGTCATTTAATGATCGTTGACCCTGAAAACAAAGGTCTGGATACCTTATTTATGCAGTTTCGTGCAATATTGGCCGAGAAAAAGTACAACATAGATTTTTCAATAATGGCGGCACTAATTTGCATAAAAATGATACGTGGGACATTTGCTGACTTGTTAACATAGCAAACCGTTTTCTACGTATTTTTTCCCGATCTAGTGATACCAATTAAAAGTATATTTCCGGGGGGTGCACGGTACCCCCTCTTCTGACTAGACTAATAGTCCACGCTACGTCAAATACACGTCGACGCCAGCGTATAGGTTTATAGTAAAGTTGAAATATTGTCATTTAGCGTTTTGTTTATCCAGTGTCAACTGAACATGATGCGTCATGTACTTCAGTTGCTCTCTCTCCTCCCTCTCCCGCCCTGTCCCTCTGTCCCTCTGTCCCTCTGTCCCTCTGTCCCTCTGTCCCTCTCTCCCTCTCTCCCTCTCTCCCTCTCTCCCTCTCTCCCTCTCTCCCTCTCTCCCTCTCTCCCTCTCCCTCTCTCCCTCTCTCCCTCTCTCCCTCTCTCCCTCTCTCCCTCTCTCCCTCTCTCCCTCTCTCCCTCTCTCCCTCTCTCCCTCTCTCCCTCTCTCCCAGGCTAGACATTATAAAGCAGTTAAATAATTTCTTGACATAACGTCAAACTGCTTTAGCCGGTATAATTAGTTTTGTGTTTTAACAAGAGATTTTTCAGGCAGTAACTATGTGCGTGACATTTAATATGAAATTATTTAGTATCTAGTTCATTATTATATCGTTATTTCAAGAATCTATTTTTGTTTAGCTGTTTTGTACCATGTACTGTATTTTCTTCCCGCGGTTACAATTGAGACAATGTTGTATAGTTCTCACTATTTCGCTTGCTAATTACCGTGAATGATCTTACAAATAAATTAGCTAGTACTAGTTGCTTGTATTTACAAGTGTCACTTTCAGTAACTTTTCTGAATTCAAATTTTCTTTCAGTTATACTTTTGTTCGGAAAGTGGCAAACTTAGTTTGTCTTTCTGCAGTATTCTTTGGCTTCATTGTTTGTATTTTGACACGATTCTTTCACAGACATCTACACCAGCTCGTCGGACTGTAGAGATAGTGTTTCGTCACATCTCTACACAGTCTAATTTCGCCGATGCAGGTTTTCTTAGTTTCATCCAGTCTTATTCGCCAACAGTTCGTCCTTCAATATTCGTCTTAGGATTTTCCCAGCAGCTGATTTCGGGATCTCCTTCCGGAACTCGATTCCTCCCTGCAGCTGCTTGTGGGGCGCCACGCGCTCTGTCGGAGCAAATACACGGATCAGTTGACTGGTTCGTAGTATTGTTTGTCAAGCTGGCTAACTAAAGGCATCCCTCTAATCTTTAATACGGACCGTGATTGTTGGGAGTGACCAGCTTCCCAGGGACACACGTGGTGTAACGCAACATAAATGGACGCTGTATCCTAGGAACATAAGACGAATTGCAGAAAATAAAAGAACACGAACCGTGAAGAAGAATTCCTAAAGTAACCAAAGTAATAACAGGCACTAATTAATCTGACATATTGCACCCTAAAAGAACAAAATTATGTTTCTGATTTTTTCTGTTCACCCGTCTTTACCCTCATCATGTTGAGGCTGTATCCGGAAGAAGAAGAAGAAGAAGGCGAAGAAATATGGTCTTTGTCGCTTCAGGATGGACGAACAACAACAATAACAACAGTTGTTTGTCAGTGTAGTAGGTCGAATGTTCGCTTTCTTTTTCCTTTATTGTAATGTTATCGAGTCATTCTCTCAATTCGTTCTTTTCTGGCTTCTGCGATTTATTTATATATACATAGGATACAGCACCAACGCATACGTAACATACTACACGCGATGACGTGAATGACGTTAAACGATGACGTAATTTCTACGTAATAACAATCACCACCACGTGACATAATTTCTTCGATACGTAGAAATGGCGGCGAGATTTACCAGCGATGAATTTCTGCAGTTCATCCTCGCTGACGTGGAGGTTCGGCTTGAGCACGACGTAGGCTCTCGGCAGCTCCCCGGCTCTCTCATCCGGCGCGCCGATGACAGCCGAGTCGGCGACCGCCGGATGTGTCACCAGAAGCGACTCCAACTCGGCCGGGGCAACCTGCGACGAAGAAAACGGCGACATTGTTCAGGGCTGGAAACTGCATAATAACGATAACGATAACGATAACGATAACGATAACGATAACGATAACGATAACGATAACGATAACGATAACGATAACGATAACGATAACGATAACGATAACGATAACGATAACGATAACGATAACGATAACAATAGTCGTCGTCGTCGTCGTCGTCGTCGTCGTCGTCGTCGTCGTCGTCGTCGTCGTCGTCGTCGTCGTCGTCGTCGTCGTCGTCGTCGTCGTCGTCGTCGTCGTCGTCGTCGTCGTCGTCGTCGTCGTCGTCGTCGTCGTCGTCGTCGTCGTCGTCGTCGTCGTCGTCGTCGTCGTCGTCGTCGTCGTCGTCGTCGTCGTCGTCGTCGTCGTCGTCGTCGTCGTCGTCGTCGTCGTCGTCGTCGTCGTCGTCGTCGTCGTCGTCGTCGTCGTCGTCGTCGTCGTCGTCGTCGTCGTCGTCGTCGTCGTCGTCGTCGTCGTCGTCGTCGTCGTCGTCGTCGTCGTCGTCGTCGTAACCGTAACCGTAACCGTAACCGTAACCGTAACCGTAACCGTAACCGTAACCGTAACCGTAACCGTAACCGTAACCGTAACCGTAACCGTAACCGTAACCGTAACCGTAACCATAACCATAACCATAACATAACCATAACCATAACCATAACCATAACCATAACCATAACCATAACCATAACCATAATCATAATCATAATCATAATCATAATCATAATCATAATCATAATCATAATCATAATCATAATTGTAACACTTCTGTAACTCCTATATCCTTAAAATGTCAAGCTCAGAGGCGCAGCAAACAAAATCCTTTGGCGTAATCGTAAACTGAAACACGTAAAAGTCGTCATTAGAGCATGGAACCGCCGAATATATATGGTTGAAAAGCAATTTCAAATTGACAACCTGGCAGGGGGTGGTGGCCAGTTTATCAAGTGGTCGCTTTCAAGAGTGGCCGTATCCGTGAGAGGGTCACGCTGATTGATTATATTATTTACAACAATTACACTCAAGCATAAAAGGGATAGACAATAACTAAATTTAAAACTACCAAAACAACCCAGATTATTTTGAACCGAGATAAAAATATGTTGTCTACCCAGGGGTATTTCGATGTTTTAATTAGACACTCATAAGTTATTGTTTTGTAATATTACAGGTCTGTTGGTTTACAGGCTTATAAGTACCAAGTTGCTCTACCGATAGTGTTGGTTAAATTGAACAGACGACATTACCTGAATGCCTTTATACTTGATAAGTTCTTTCATTCGGTCGGTGATAATTAGGTGCCCATCATCATCCGCAAATCCGAGGTCACCTTTAAGAGTCATACAAGGAACAATATCAGTTCATAACGTATCAATTCAGAATTCCATTGTTTTAGATTTAAAAAAAACATATTCCTGGATTTACTGTGAAACATCGTCATCGGTCGCCTACACAAATAACACAAACTAGATCGACCTATGGTGAACTATTTAGATTTAGCTTATTAAATAGCAGTACACGTTTAACTTTGAAGCTGACAGGCCTATCGGGTATCCACTGTATGCAAATAGAGATCAGTGATTGCAGAATGGTTTTTATTTTCGAACCTTGAACTGGCACATGCTATCATCGATATACGATTGTTCTGCAAACTGTCGACATAACAACATATTATTATGATTCTTAGCGTATATCACAGAGGCGCCACTTGTAATTTTGGTTGCAGTATTGTGACTACAAGAATAAGAAACATACCAATCATGTCGGCGTTAAACTTACATAAATAGGAAAATAATGTAATGGTGAAAATACCTGTCAGCAGCCAACCGTCCTTTATCGTCTCCCGTGTCGCCTTCTCGTTACCCAAGTAGCCTTTCATCACCTGCGGACCGCGGACACACACTTCGCCCTCCGAGCCCCTCTCCAGCGACTCCCCAGTGGTGAGTTCAACTACCTGCAGCACGTGACCAAAAAGGTAAAAGTAAAGGTAAGTTCTGTTATTGGGCAGTATCCAATCCTCTGCTTGTACAAATCGGTTCACCCAGCGTTACACCTGTGTGAATCAGTTCCATGGAACATCACCTGGACGACTCTAGGAGGAGCAACGTACACGGTACGACGGCCTAGAGATCAGTACGGGATACGGCTGCATCGTTACCAAACTGGTTGTTTAAAAGGACGGAACAAACTGTTGTCATTGTGGTTTATTAACATTATTAATATTATTATTACCAATAGTTGCAGTAGTAGTAGTAGGTAGTAGTAGAAGAAGAAGTAGTGGTAGTAGTTGTAGTAGTAGTAGTAGTAGTAGTAGTTGTAGTAGTAGTAGTAGTAGTAGTAGTAGTAGTAGTAGTAGTAGTAGTAGTAGTAGAAGTAGTAGTAGCAGCAGCAGTAGAAGCACCAGCACCAGCAGCAGCAGCAGTAGCAGCAGTAGTAGTAGTAGTAGTATAGTAGTTACAGCACAGGCAGCTAGTAGTAGTGTAGTAGTAGTTAGTAGTAGTTAGTAGTAGTAGTAGAGTAGTAGTAGTAGTAGCATGTAGCAGTAGCAGTAGCAGTACTACTACTAGTAGTAGTGAGTACGTAGTAGTAGTAGTAGTAGTAGTAGTAGTAGTAGTAGTAGTAGTAGTAGTTAGCAGTAGCAGTACTAGCTAGTATAGTAGTAGTAGTAGTGTAGATAGCAGTAGTAGTAGGTAGAGCTAGTAGCAGTAGTAGTAGAGTAGTAGTAGAGTAGCAGCTAGCAGAGCAGCAGCGAGTAGCAGTAGTGAGTAGTAGTAGTAGTAGAGTAGTAGAGTAGTAGTAGTAGTAGTAGTAGTAGTAGTAGTAGCAGTAGTAGCAGTAGCAGCTAGCTGCTGACTGCTAGCTACTAGCATAGCACGTAGAGAGTAGAGTAGTAGTAGTAGAGTAGCAGTAGTAGTAGTAGTAGTAGTAGTAGTAGTAGTAGGTAGTAGAGTAGCAGTAGCAGTAGCTAGCAGTAGCTAGTAGTAGTAGTGTAGTAGTAGTAGAGTAGTAGTAGTAGTAGTAGTAGTAGTAGTAGTTAGCAGTGCTACTAGCAGCTAGCTAGCTAGTAGTAGTAGTAGTAGTAGTAGTAGTAGTAGTAGTAGTAGTAGTAGTAGTAGTAGTAGTAGTAGAGTAGTAGTAGTAGTAGTAGTAGTAGTAGTAGTAGTAGTAGTAGTAGTAGTAGTAGTAGTAGTAGTAGTAGTAGTAGTAGTAGTAGTAGTAGTAGTAGTAGTAATAGTAGTAGTAGTTGTAGCAGTACAAATAGTACAAAACAACCATCTTCGTTGAGCAGTGCTGATATTGTTATTACATAGAATACGTCGGGCCCTTTCCAACGTAGAGTTGAACTTGTGAAATGTGTATTTTTTGTCAATCCGGATGAATCCTCCGGAACAAATGTATAATTGATCGGTTTGATAAGTCTTACTATCAATGTGTTAATCAGATAAATCCATCCCACCTTATACTCGAAATATATTCATCGTGGTTAAAAACCTCTAGAATAAGACCCATTTAAAATATGTTGTGGTAATATGTCGTTTCGTATATACTTTCAAAACTGAAAAACAACTGTGATAGCAATGTTTCGGTCGGTTAAACATTCGAAGTCTTGTGCAGCGTACCTTGAATTCAGTGTTTGGTACGGCTAATCCAACAGTGTCGTAGCGGTAGTTCTTTGAAGGGTTGTTGTGAGTTATTGGACTCGACTCGGTGAGGCCATAACCTAAAATATGTTCAATTACGTATTTCGTCTGATTACAATGAATTGCCAAACGTTATGTAAAAAGACTATGTAAAGGTTGGTTCATTAGATGCGCCGTACGCAATCCACCGACAAGAACAATGCGCATGGCAAACCTTACAATCGATGTTACTCTGAGAAGTATTAAGTCACGCT
>JAODUO010002655.1:17500-22887 GCA_025642075.2 Ridgeia piscesae
GATACACGTATGAATCGGATGGTTTCATACGAGTCACTCATACGAGTCTACCGTACGTGTACCATGCATTAACAGGATGAATAAAAGCAATTGCGTACATTACAAACAGTATACAATTTTTAACAGACTCCCTTTAACTATTATCATATCATCCGTATTTCTCAGCCGAACCTGAATGTGCGTGTCTGTTGCCAGGTGACCAAACTGCACATCGCGCCGCCCATCATGCTCTTCCTCTCTCCCCCTGGTAAACGGAGACGATTTTTCGATTGTAAGGTTTGCCATGCGCATTGTGCTTGTCGGTGGATTGCGTACGGCGCATCTTATGAACCAACCTTTACTTAGACTTTTTACATAACGTTTGGCAATTCATTATAATCAGACGAAATACGTAATTGAACATATTTTAGGTTATGGCCTCACCGAGTCGAGGCCAACAACTCACGTCAACCCTTCAGAGAACTACCGCTACGACACTGTTGGAGAAGACCTCGAAGGTTTACCCGACCGAAACATTGCTGACACTGTTGTCTTTCAGTTTTGAAAGTATATACGACACGACATATTACCAAAACATGTTTTACATATATCTTATTCTAGACGTTTTTATTTACCACGATGATTATATTTCGAATACAAGCTCGGATGGATTACCTGATTACAAAATGTATAATAAGACTTACCACAGCGATCAATGATTCATTTGTTCCCGTGGAATGGGGCGGACCTGTTCAATGTAATAACAATATCAGCATTGCTCAACGAAGATGGTCGTTTTGTGTACTATTACTACTACCATTTTTACTACTGCAACTACTATTACTACTACTACTACTACTACTACTACTACTACTACTACTACTACTACTACTACTACTACTACTACTACTACTACTACTACTACTACTACTACTACTACTACTACTACTACTTCTTATTCTTCTACTGCAACTATTGGTAACAATAATATTAATAATGTTAATAAACCACAATGACAACAGTTTGTTCCGTCCTTTTAAACAACCAGTTTGGTAACGATGCAGCCGCATCCCGTACTGATCTCCAGCCTGTCGTAACGTGTACGTTGCTCCTCCTAGATTCATCCAGGTGATGTTCCATGGAACTGATCCACACAGGTGTAACGGTGGGTGAACCGCATTGTGCAAGCAGAGGATTGGATACAGTGCCATACAAGAACTTACCTTTACTTTTACCTTTTTGGTCACGTGCTGCAGGTAGTTGAACTCACCACTGGGGAGTCGCTGGAGAGGGGCTCGGAGGGCGAAGTGTGTGTCCGCGGTCCGCAGGTGATGAAAGGCTACTTGGGTAACGAGAAGGCGACACGGGAGACGATAAAGGACGGTTGGCTGCTGACAGGTATTTTCACCATTACATTATTTACCTATTTATGTAAGTTTAACGCCGACATGATTGGTATGTTTCTTATTCTTGTAGTCACAATACAGCAACCAAAATTACAAGTGGCGCCTCTGTGATGTTGTTATGTCGACAGTTTGCAGAACAATAGTATATCGATGATAGCGTGTGCCAGTTCAAGGTTCGAAAGTAAAATCCATTCTGCAATCACTGATCTCTATTTGCATACAGTGGATACACGATAGGCCTGCCAACACCACAGTTAAACGTATACTGCTATTTAATAATCAAAACCTAAATAGTTCACCATCGGTTGATCTAGTTTGTGTTAGTTGTGTAGGCGACCGAGTGAATCCAGGAATATGTTTTTTTATCCATAACAATGGAATTCCGAATTGATACGTTATGAGCTGGTATTGTTCTTTGTATGACTCTTAAAGGTGACCTCGGATTTGCGGATGCTGATGGGCAACTAATTATCACCGACCGAATCAAAAAACTTATCAAGTATAAAGGCATGCAGGTAATGTCGTCTGTTCAATTTATCACTATCGGTAGAGCAACTCGGTATTTATAAGCCTGTAAGCCAACAGACCTGTACTATTACAATAAAACCACTTATGAGTGTCTAAGTACATCAGCGAAATACCCCTGGGTAGACAACATATTTTGATCTCGGTTCAAAATTATTTGGAATGTTTCCAAATTTGTTTCGAAATCTTACATGGGTAGTTTTAAATTTGGTCATTGTCTATCCCTTTTATGCTTGAGTGTAATTGTTGTATATAATAAAATCAGCGTGACCCTCTCACAGATACGGCCACTCTTGAAAACGACCATTTTGTCAACTGGCCACCAAGCCCTACCAGGTTGTCAATTTTAAATTTCATTTCCAATATATATATTTCGGCGGTTCCATGGTCTAATGACGACTTTTACCTGTTCCAGTTTACGATTACGCCAAAGGATTTTGTTTGCTGCGCCTCTGAGCTTGACATTTTAAGGATATATGCGTTATAGAAGTGTTACAATTATTATTGTTATTGTTATTGTTATTGTTATTGTTATTGTTATTGTTATTGTTATTGTTATTGTTATTGTTATTGTTGTTGTTGTTGTGGTTTTTGTTGTTATGTTGTTGTTGTTGTTGTTGTTGTTGTTACTGTTACTGTTACTGTTACTGTTACTGTTACTGTTACTGTTACTGTTACTGTTACTGTTACTGTTACTGTTACTGTTACTGTTACTGTTACTGTTACTGTTAGTGTTAGTGTTAGTTTAGTATTAGTATTAGTATTAGTATTAGTATTAGTATTAGTATTAGTATTAGTATTAGTATTAGTATTAGTATTAGTATTAGTATTAGTATTAGTATTAGTATTAGTATTAGTATTAGTATTATTATTAGTATTATTAGTATTAGTATTAGTATTAGTATTAGTATTAGTATTAGTATTAGTATTAGTATTAGTATTAGTATTAGTATTAGTATTAGTATTAGTATTAGTATTAGTATTAGTATTAGTATTAGTATTATATTATAATTATAATTATAATTATAATTATAATTATAATTATAATTATAATTATAATTATTATTATTATTATTATTATTATTATTATTATTATTATTATTATTATTATTATTATTATTATTATTATTATTATTATTATTATTATTATTATTATTATTATTATTATTATTATTATTATTATTATTATTATTATTATGCAGTTACCAGACCTGACCATCGTCGCCGTTTTCTTCGTCGCAGGTTGCCCCGGCCGAGTTGGAGTCGCTTCTGGTGACACATCCGGCGGTCGCCGACTCGGCTGTCATCGGCGCGCCGGATGAGAGAGCCGGGGAGCTGCCGAGAGCCTACGTCGTGCTCAAGCCGAACCTCCACGTCAGCGAGGACGAACTGCAGAAATTCATCGCTGGTAAATCTCGCCGCCATTTCTACGTAGCGAAGCAACTATGCTACGTGGGTGGTGATTGTTATTACGTAGAAATTACGTCATCGTTTAACGTCATTCACGTCATAGCTTGTAGTGTGTTACGTATGCGTTGGTGCTGTATCCTACGTATCCACAAATAAAGCGCAGAAGCCAGAAGAGAACGAATTGAGATAATGACTCGATAACATTACAATAAGTGATGACAAAAGCGAACATTCGACCTACTACACTGACAAACAATTGTTGTTGTTGTTGTTGTTGTTGTTGTTGTTGTTGTTGTTGTTGTTGTTGTTGTTGTTGTTGTTGTTGTTGTTGTTGTTCTTCGTCCACCATGAAGCGACGAAGACCACATTTCTTCGCCTTCTTCTTCTTCCGGATACCGCCTCAACATGCTGAGGATACAGGTGAACACAAAAATTAGAAACATATGTTTTTCTTTTAGGGTGCAATATGTCAGATTAATTAGTGCCTGTTATTACTTTGGTTACTTTAGGAATTCGTTTTCACGGTTCGTCTTCGTTTAGTTTCTGCAATTCGTCTTATGTTCGTAGGATACAGTGTCTACTTATGTTTCGTTACACCACGTGTGTCCCTGGGAAGCTGGTCACTCCCAACAATCACGGTCCACATTAAAGCTTAGAGGGATGCCTTTAGTTAGCCAGCTTGACAAACAATACCAGTCCACTGAACCGTGCATTTGCTCCGACAGAGCGCGTGGCCCCCTACAAGCAACTGCAGGGAGGACTCGAATTCCGGAAGGAGATCCCGAAATTAGCCGCTGGGAAAGTCCTAAGAAGGGTACTGAATGACGAACTGTTGGCGGATAAGACACGGGGATGAGACTCGTTGAGACTAGTAACACCAGAACCGGCAAAGGTGGACTGTGTAAGGATGTGAAGAAATACTATTTCCACAATCTGATGAGCTGGTGTAGCCGTCTTTGAAAGAATCGTGTCAAAACAGAAACAATGAAGCAAAAGGACATTGCAGAAAGACAAATTAAGTTTGCCACGTTTCCGAACAAAAGTATAACTGACATAAGTTTGAATTCAGAAAAGTTACTGAAAGTGACACCTGTAAACACACACAACTAGTACTAGATAATTTATTTGTAAGATCACTCACGGTAATTAGCTAGCGAAATAATTAAAACTATACAACAATGTCTCCATTGTAACCTCCATTATATATATATGTGTTGTCTTGGAATTATTATACTTTCGATATATTAACCTATATTGGACTCTTATTTGCAAAAAAATAGTTATATGTATTTCAGTTCACACACACACACACACACACACACACACACACACACACACACACACACACACACACACACACACATATATATATATATATATATATATATATATTATATATGGGAGAGGGAGAGGGAGAGGGAGAGGGAGAGGGAGAGGGAGAGGGAGAGGGAGAGGAGAGGAGAGGGAGAGGGAGAGGGAGAGGGAGAGGGAGAGGGAGAGGGAGAGGGAGAGGGAGAGGGAGAGGGAGAGGGAGAGGGAGAGGAAAGAGAGGAGAGGGAGAGGGAGAGGGGAGGGGAGCAACTAAGTACATGACGCATCATGTTCGTTTGACACTGAATAAACAAAACGCTAAATAACAATATTTGAACTTTACTATAAGACCTATACGCTGGCGTCGAGGCGTATTTGACGTAGCGTGGACTATCGCTTCCTTCAAACATTACTGCTGTGACTTGAAAGTGTTTGTACTGTGCGTTCCAACGAGTAGGCCTTTATAATAGCGGTACTCGTATAAACACTTACGACAGTCAGACTATTCCCTATTAACGTTCCTACCATACCACACTGGAGAACGCTTCTAGGCTGGACTGCCTGACATAAAAAAAACTTCATGTAAGTATGGCACTATATTTGTATGAAAGCGTCGATAGAGTTACCACATAACTGTAGGTTATGTTGCAGTACGGTTGTGACACAGCTAGGATAGTGGTGTATGTTGTGAAATATACTGTTAAATAGTTTTAGATTCTGACTCATTTTCATTATTGTGTTTCGTTGGGGGTCACT
>JAODUO010002656.1:0-22677 GCA_025642075.2 Ridgeia piscesae
GTTGTTGTACCAATTATTATCTTGACAATAGAAGTTACCTGGTTCTTCCGGTGTGGTATCGTTTAGTTCTGTCCGTGGTATGTCTGCAAGGAAATAAAACCTTATTGAAAGTACAACACATCACAGTGTTAAGGTTTATGCTTGGTTTTTGCCGCAATCCACATTTTACGCTCTTCAGCTATTAAAAAATGTATATGCGCCCCATTGGTTTTAAATTGCAATGAAGGAGCTTGTCGTTTATGTGCAACAATGTTCATGTCACACTAATTTAATTTCAAATTTTGCCTTTGTTTCATGGTAAATGGTAAATGTTTTCAGGTAATAATAATAATAATAATAAAATAATAGTAATAATAATTATATTCTTATGGGCTAATACCCTCGAAGATCAAGCTCAGTGGCGCAGCGAATGCTCTCGAGCCGAGGCGTTCTAACACCAGCCTCACTAAGGATAGACGTCAAGGTCGGTTCACCCTCGCTCATATGTCCATCCAGGTCTTCCTTGGACTACCTGCCCGTCTGTTGCCTTATACGTAGTGCTGCATGATAGTCTTAGCAAGGGAGTCGTGACGTGTGACATGATCGTGCCAAGCTTTCCCTTCTTCATTGTCGCGAGGAGGCCCGATGTGGACTTGCTAAGGCAGTGGTCCATCTTCGGACACTCACTGGTTTTGCGTTTTCTTTAGATCTTCTTCCTCTTTGCAGTCCACATGTTGCAGGTGTATAGCAGGATAGAGGCCACAAAGGCTATGTAAATCTAGTCTTGGTTCGGAGGCTGATGTTGATGCTTCTCCACACTTTGCTGAGTTTGCATATTCTTGTTATTGTGATGGCTATGTACGGTCTTGTCGATAAACCTGCGAAACAATCCTTACCTCTATAATTAGTTCTCCATATATCACTCAGACAGTATTGCAATTAAATAATATAAATATTACATGCTTGATGACGCAATGTGCTTAGGCAATGTCATAGGGGACATAATATTATCCTTCTTGACATCCACTTGATAATGTATGTACAAGAGGAATATGTATGTTTCAATATGTTTCGGTATTTTTATCGCGTACCAAAGGCACATGGTAGGTGTTGATTGGTGCAAGACAATAAATGTAATGGTTTAATGACGTATTGTATTTGTTGCATTAGGTGGTCATTTTTTATGATTAGATCAGAAGGTAAAATATCACCCGTCACCCAGGCTGTGTTTACTGTTTTTCATTGATCTAAATTCTGGTATATTCGCAGAAAAATGGAAAACGGACAGTTTTGTATCACAAACATGACACATAGCATAGATACAAATCATGTTTCATTGCAAACTGAACTTGGAAGATTCTATCAAGCCACAGTTCACGGCTTGTTGCAAATTAGTAACACAGACTGTAAAAAGACTGAAACAAATGATGAAGAGCTGGTAAATTTGTGCTAAACAAAACGTTGTTTGTTAACTGGTTGCTTTTTAGTCAAGTCAATATTCTGAAACAAACCACTCATGTGAAGAAGGTGTTAGTGTGTTACTTGTATATGCATTCGCTTAACACCACCAATACAAGCTGTATTCTTCTTTCCCTTCAGACTGTGCAAATATTATAAAAACCTATGCAGATGTTCAATGAACACGACATGTTACGAGCTAAATGAATTGAACAGTTTTAATTAAACCCTGATTTATTTAGACATACCAGAAAGGGTGATATCTTCTGGGCTGATAGTCAGTGTAAGATTCCTGGCTTTAGCCGCATCAACAAATGTAGATTGGATCTTCTCTGGGGCAGCCGCCTTATTCACCATGAGCACATAGTCAGTAACCACACTGCCTCGTCTGGTAGGAACAACATATATAATAATAATAATAATATATTTATTTGGTATAGCGTCACATCCATAATCGTTCGCGGCGCTTCACAACATATTACAATTTAAAAGACCTAACAACATCATCAGTGAACACACGAAGATATACCTGATAGCATATGTTTTAAAACAACAGAAACAGGTATGTGGTATGACATAACAGTACAACAAAACAAGACGTTATCGGACACACTTGCTGTGGTAGACCTGATATAGGAGGAGAAAATAAACCAATGTTGACACGGAAAAGTTCTGTGACTTAACGTCTTGCCCAATCAAAACTCCTAAGTTATTTCTATATTATCTATTCACTCATAAACGCATTATTATAGAGCATTTGGATAATATTGAATATATTTAGGCATTACCAATGCAAGAACTAATCATCAAATTGAAATTGCATAATCAGTGTAAATATATCCTAGCATGTTTGGTAATTTACTGCTTCTATCGAGAGGAAAGAGAAGTGACTTATGGACACTGGCAAAGATCAAACTGCGTGGCTTAGTAAAAAAAACAAGCACACATTAGGCTATGATCATTATGTAATTCACTGACATTAAAAGCCCAATAAATGGATCTATGAAGCTATCATTTTACTTACCTAAATGTGATGTATTGTACCTGAATCAGTTGTACGCCAGCCATCTTGAAGATGTATATCAACTACAACAGAAAATAAGTGGAAATGTTGGGTGCTGCATGCCTACTGATCTTGTCTTCACATTTACTTTGTAGCGCAAAGTGGTCGGAGCACTAGGCTATCAATTGAGAAAACCCCCGTTAAAATCCTGTCCTGGTGTGTCAATCACAGAGCGAGTTCATTTACTGTATTATGCTCCAGTTGTCGTAGCTAAGTTAATAACTCATCATAGTTCAATACAGGTCATTATTAGAACAGCAACATTCGTCATGCTATTTATTCTCGGTATAAGGGGAATAGACAATCAGTCCCAAGTAGTAGTAGCTCACCCTTTAGGCACCCACATTATTGAACTAATATCACATTTCAAGCTAACACTAACAACAACTTTTAAGAAGGTGTATGCATGAGTACATGGCGTGGCCACATTGGCTGACATTTTTGATTAAATTGTCGACGTGAATTAAATAAAACATGCCTGCAATTCAGATTGTTTTGAATTAAACAGTCTGCCAAGGAGTAAAATGTAAAGTGCGCCGCAATCCTAAGTACCGAGTATTGCATTATATAAAGGCATACCTTTTTGAAATCAACCAGCCCCCAGCCAAAATACAAAATATTGTCCTTAGTCATATTATTGTGGTGTCCCATATTAAAGTATATACCATGTAGTGAACCCTAAAATAATATATCTTTAGACTTCTCTGACGACTCATCCACCCTCCCAAAAATGATTTAATCTAAATGCCTAAAATAACTAAGGTAAGAAGATATTGGGTAAACTTACAACATTTGTCACTTGTTCAGCCAACTGTTTGTGTACATCTGAGGAGATATCCTTTAGCTCATCAGTGAACGTTCTGTCGGTAATCCTGAAGGAACCCCACATCTGTCTTGTATTTCCCTCTGAATATCATACAAAATAAAAGTCAGAGATCCCGGTGGTCACGGTGGACACTGGCAGCAATCACGGTGGACATTGACTGTAATCACTGTGTACATTGACAGCTCTCACAGTTGACAATGACAATTTTCGTCGGGACATCGACTGTAGTCACAGTGGACATAGACACTATCCAAGGTGGACATTGAACGCACAATACTGGCACATGATATAAGTTTCTCTGAGGGTTTTCGAGTTTGGTGAGAGTAAGTAAATCCAAAATGGAATACTCACAACATTGTGACGACTAATGTTGATGTTTTGATAATACAATACATATTTAGTGTTGGTTTGTGGTAACATAAAGGACATCCGATAATACAAGACAGTTTAATGTTCCTTTGCAAAAATAATTGTTTATAAACGTTATGGAAATTTGATAGAAAACATGACATACACGGATGATAATTAATTTAGTAATTTCTATATTTGATTATATCATAGAATATGGGTTCTGAGACCAAACGCTTACTTGAACATGCACTTTTTCCACATGCCCGTGTTTGTTCTTCATCATCACTACACCAGGCATGAATGAAAAGTGAGATATGTTAAGCAGTCGAGAAATGAACATACTGATTGAGTATTGGACGCAACTCTAAGATTATCACATAGTTGACTTTGGTTGTTAGCTCGAAAATTACCATAAAATAAGAAGTGTTCATTTAACATACCACCGTGTGTGTGATGAAAATGATACAGCACAGAAAATAGTTGCAAATGCAAATGAACAACAAATAGTGACCTAACAAGTCAACTTACTTGCACATGCCCTTTCTCCACATGCCTGCATTTCTTCTGTATCACCACTACAAATGGAACCTCCATTTTGAGGCGATGGGTTGGTACATGTACGAGTTCTCATTTGGAACCATCCACCACACGTGGCAGAACAAATCTGCCACTTTGACCACGTGGTCCAACCGCCATCAGCTGACGAGCAACAATACCACAAATGTGTCACCAAGAATTCCGTTGACAGAATTATGTCTTTATATCACGTAAACACCATTACAATAGCTCAAACAAAGTGAACATAAGAAATACATGGAATATACATATTAGTATACATATCGAAACACATACAAGCATATATAGACACACCATATATATATATATATATATATATATATATATATATATATATATATATATATATATATAATAAGAGGAATATAAATATATGACACACTATATATATATATATATATATATATATATATATATATATATATATATATATATATATGTGTGTCTATATATTTTATATGTTTTCTTATATATTTATATATACATGTTTATATATATATATATATATATATATATATATATACATGTATATATATATATATATATATATATATATATATATATATATATATATATACAATGATCACTGTGTCACTATTTGTTCGATTTGTTCGTACATGTCGAATTGTCCTAATATTTGGACAATCATTTTGTGTGAAGGGTTGTAAAACTCTGTTGTTTTGCTACACTAATAAATACATTAATACAAGAATAAATACATGTTATATTATTATTATTATTATTATCTCACACACCCTTTAATGCATGTGTATCATGTGTTCAATATTTGCAATAAGTGTTACTGAATTGTTGGACATAGCTCTCTGCACATTCTCATAGATACACATTTACAGTATTATAACCACCTAAATTTTTGGTCACATACTTACTTGAACAAGCAACATTTCCACATGTCCGTGTTTGTTCTACATCACCACTGCACCAGGCACCTCCATGTTGTGGCAATGGGTTGGCACATGTACGAGTTCTCTTTTGGGACCCTCCACCACATGTGACAGAACAAGTCTGCCACTCTGACCACGTGGTCCAACCGCCATCAACTGACAAGCACAAACTTGTTACCAACACTTCAATTGACAGAAAATGCATTTGTGTCTTAATACAATTTAACCCCCGCTGAAATATGATCAAGTAAAATTCGCATTGACCTACATGGGACACGCACGTACAAAATTACACATAAACGCACATAACTAAAGAGATTTAAACCATTAAAAATCAAATACGCAATGAAAATGTAAGTTGTCTTAATAATGAGATACTGCCATGCTACATTAATACATTAATAAGTACCATAATAAATAGCTAAAATATTATTAATCCGATCTTTCACATGCCACATTACATCTGTATAATATGGAGTATTATTCTTAGCTTTCACAGACACTAAATGAGAGACTTGCAATCATTTATGTTGAATATTTACGTAACTTGGTGGAACTGTTGGACGTAACTGTCTGTACATATTCCTAAAAACCCAGTAATAAAAACCACACATGAAGACAAATGTTGTGAACATATGAATGATATTTGGATGAGCCACGCAAACTAGTTGTTTTTATGTTTTTGTAAGAGTTCATTTTTTTTATTTTCTATATAAATTATTAGGACGCTCTCATGTACCCCCCACTATGTGTCCCTATTTGCTAGATTATGCTGAGCTAGATTGGCAGATTTAAAATAAACGGCACAATTGTAAAAGGCCTGCATAGCATATAACTGAAAGTTGGTGTTGGTTGATTTGAGGCATTAACATACAGCCAGATATATGTTTGGCCATATACTTAGTTGAACATGCAACGGTTCCACATGTCCGTGTTTGTTCTTCGTCACCACTACAAAGGGCACCTCCATGTTGTGGCAATGGTTTGGCACATGTCCGAGTTCTCTTTTGGGACCCTCCACCACAAGTGACAGAACAAGTCTGCCACTCTGACCACGTGGTCCAACCGCCATCAACTGACAAGCAACAACATCATAAACTTGCTACCAACACTTCAAATGACAGAAAATTTAACTGTGTCTTGACACAATTTAAGCCTCACTGAAATATGGTCAAATAAAATCATTATTGACCTACACGGTAAACGCACGTATAAAATGACACAGAAACGCACATAAACAAAAAGAAATAATCCATGTAAAATCAAATATACAATGAAACTCTGAGCTGTATTAATTATGAGATAGTGTTATATAGGCTTAATGCTGTCAACATAATATATTAGGATGTTCTCTTATCCCACCACTCTGTTTCTCCTATCACTGGCTTATGTTAAGTTAGATTGGCAAATTCGAATAAAACGGAACAACATTTTGCAACGCCATATAACAGAATGTTTGGAGTTGGCTGATATGCAGCACCACAATACAGACAAACAGAATGATGGCCAAATACTTACTTGAACAAGCAACCTTTCCACATGCCCGTGTTTGTTTTACATGACCACTACAAAGGGAACCTCCATGTTGTGGCAATGGGTTGGCACATGTACGAGTTCTCTTTTGAGTCCCTCCACCACATGTGACAGAACAAGTCTGCCATTTTGACCACGTGGTCCAACCGCCATCAACTGACAAGCAAACAAATTGTCAAATAAAATCCGCGTTAATCTACATGGCACACGCACGTATAAAATGACAAATAAAGCACATAACACTCACTCTTTCACCCACTCACTCAAAAAAATAAAACACTAATATGTTGTAATCATGTGAATAATACAGTTTTAAAACTAATCAAACATGAATCCGGAAGGTAAACTATTTTGAAGTTCTTTCATATAAGACTTCTGTTATTGCTTTTTTGAATGTAGGATTTAAGAGCGCTCTCATACTTTACCACTCTGTGTCAGGAGTCAGTGTATTACATTTAGTTTAGTCGGAGTAACAGATTTGTAGAAACGTTTTACAAGATCTACACGCATAAGTAGCGAGTGAGGGTTGGTGTGAAGCAGTATAGTATAAACAAAGAATTCTTTGGCCACATACTCACTTGAACAAGCACCTGTTCCACAAGCTCGTGTTTGTGTTACATCACCACTGCACATGGCACCTCCATGTTGTGGCAATTGGTTGGCACATGTACGAATTCTCTTTTGGGACCCTCCACCACATGTGACAGAACACATCAGCCACTCTGACCACGTGGTCCAACCGCCATCAACTGACAAGCAAATAAATTGTCAAATAAAATCCGCATTAATCTACATGCCACACGCACGGGTAAAATGACAAATAAACCACATAGCACTCACTCTTTCACCCACTCACTCACCCACCCACTCACCAAACCAGTCGAGTCGATCCCAAATGAATATACATTGATGGAACTGACAATGAATTTGTGTGAAAGTTTGTAAAAATGTGCTCATCTTGCTACATTAATAAGTAAATAAAGAGCATAATAATTACATTAAAATAATATTAATCCGATTGCCACACGCCACGTTACATGTGTATAATCTAGAATATTATCCGTTCTTTTATATATACATTTTGTGAGGCATCTGCAGTAATGTGTGCTGAATATTGCAGTCATTTTATGGAAGTGTAGGACATAATTGTTTGTGCGTCAGATTTAAGAACCTGCAACATTATGTAACATCTACATGGCATATAACTGAAGGTTGTTGTTGGTCGAATAGAAGAGTAACAATACAGACAGAGACATTTCTGGCAAACACTTCAGAGTTGACAAGTATACATCATTCTTCATTGTACTTTTCTGATACCACCCACCTTACTATCCTTTTGTTTCTAATCTGTTTACAGTCTCTACGCCAGTTACGAATCTAACGGTCTAGATGACCAATTTAGCAACCGAAACATTTGGTTTATGCATTTTTCTTATTATAAGACTACAACCTTTCCCCATTTTGTCGTTTCTCAGTTGTCCGTTGTTTTAACCTGACCAGCCCGATACTTGGCGTCCATCTCGTAAAACGGACGTTACCTATCAACGGACACATTATCATTTTAGTGGTCGAAATGTTTTCGAAAGCACTCTTCCCAATGGCGCAGGGAACCTGTATTCTTCGATTCGGGTGCATTGGTTGAACCGTATCAACACGAACGAGCATTTACTTCACTGTCCAAACATTCTGCGGCACATGGGTGCGCACTTTAAACTTCCCATGCCACTAGTTTTCTATGAATGGTGCGCATATGGTGCGTATACACACAATATGTGTTTTATATGTGTTTGTACTATAATTGATTGTACATAATATCTGTATCATGAGATGAGCAAATTTTGTAAATATTATATCAGACTTATTTGAATAGGACCTGTCAAGCGATTTAGTATGAAATATAAATTCACGTTACACTTGGATCATTAAATAACCTCTAGCTATCTTTGGGAGGATTTCACACCGAGAATGGTGCAGACCCCAGGATTAGCTGGTCACATGACCACAGTCACGTGATCATGATTGAATAGCTGACCTAGTACCATGTTTGGTCATATGAACATGTGTACATGCGTTGTGCTTTTCTGTCATAACATGATGCCCCTATAATTAGAACATTGCGACTAATGTAAAACAACATAATCGTCTATAAACACCCACTTTCCATGATGTGAATGAGATATATTGAGCAGTAGCAACAAGGGGGAGTGTTTGCAAAATGGCTGAACAGCAGCATATTTTCTTAATACATATTATAGTATATGCGTATTTGTCTAGTGTTGGTTAAACAGTATAGTCGAATTTATAATGAGCTACTAAGTATTTTCAACCATCAATGATATTGGTAAGGCTGTAAATTTCAGACCGAAAGCGGTAGATATATCATGAGGATTATGTCCTGGTACATATTTCCATGTTCGCGAATAAAAATTCCACATTTTATGCTATACCACTCGACTTTTAAGAATATGCTTTTGAGATACCGAGCTGTGATGTCAATGTAGACATATGTTCATATCACGGCTATATTTCCTTGCACTCAGCGCTACGGTGGCTGTACAAGCCAAACATTTGGCTTAGACAACGAAACTATCGGCTTGTTCGGCTTATTGAAAAAGTGGATTCGTGTGGAACCGAAAGGTAATTGTTTGTTTCTCTATGATGACTATTGTAAATTACATCGGAATATTGCACACTAACTCATGCTGACGTTCGTTTTGACTCAAAAGTGCACTAAATGCATGATAAACTTCCTGTGATGTCACGTGCTCACCTATCTAACTGAATATAAGCGTTCCGCTGGAGTCGCTACATAATGTATATTGTTATGTTTTTCTTCAAATAAATAATGTTAGATTTTGTGTACACTTGAAAAATTGTTTTAGCTAATGCTGTGTTTTCATTTTCTTTAAGAACAATGCTATGAAACAAGACTCACCAGGTGTTGGCTGCACTAGTCCAGCCTCGTGACATGACTTGCAGCACCATCTATCTCGGAATTGATCCCGGGTGAAGCAGAGCTCAGTGTAGTGCATTATAGCCTCTGCACATGTCATTGGTGTCATATTAATTGTGAAATATCCATCATCTGTACAGCCTGAAACAGAACAATCTATGTACAGCTCATATAATCTTCTTGCCGTTTCAAACTTTGGACAAATGCATTCTTGTTTCTGCTGCTCCAATTCACTTAGCTCTATCAATGAGTTACTGACCTGAATGATTACTATGATTAAAATATAAATGCACTGTCCTGTTATTAGTGATATTGTTGGTGACACACCTTGAACTGGCACTGAATGCACTGTCCTGTTGTTACTGACATTATTGGTGAGACAGCTTCCGCTGTGACTGAATGCACTGTCCTGTCGTCAACGACACTGTGAGTGACACAGCTTACACTGGCACTGAATGCACTGTCCTTTTAAAACAATAATAATAACTACATTTTTACACAATATCATGTACGTATTAATCAGTACAGTGGCGTAATACTGATGTATTGCAAATATATTGCAAATACACATTACACCATGTAACTCTTGGAAAGAGGCAACTATACTTATGTTCCTTATTCATATACTCAATTTGTGAGAAAATCATCATTCATGGACAAACGAAAAACAGCACTATCAAAATATTCTAATTAGCAAATTAAAAATAATGCATTATTACGGCAAAACGAAAATACATGATCGATGCAGTGCGTTAATACTAAATTGTATGTGTAATGTTAGTTCAATGTGTTATTTATAGGTAGACCCAGAAGAAATCTTATCTTGTATACAGTGTCAATGTTTATGCTTCTCTGTAAATGGTAGTAGCCCTCTCTCTTATACTCTTCTTCGCATTACTAAAGATCATTGTATGAGTTTTGTGTATATTTAGAGAACGTTTATTGATGTTAAGCCATACGGATAGTCTTTTTATCTCAGAGTACATAGCAATTTCAATTTCATGTATATTGTTGCCCTGTAAAAGATACTTGTGCATCAGCAAACATAAGTGTTGTATCAGATAGAGCAGTAGATCATTTATATAAATAAGAAAGAGTAAAAGTCCAAAATACTAACCTTTTGGAACTCCACAAGTTATGTTGTTAAGGATGGATGATGTTTCATTAAATTTCACTCGTTGTTGTCTACTACATTCGTAATTATGTATCCACTCAAGTGCGTTTTGCTATATAATTTATTAACCTATTACACATAAATCTGTCAAAACCCTGTGATAGAAATCGGCATGTAGATGTTAATTAATGTAGTATCGCCAATTTTTAAAACCTGAATTACTTCAGCTATTTTTATATCCTTGATCAAATGATAAATGTACAATGTAACATAGTGGTTTAAGTAAGTTGGACAAGGTCTGCTTAAGAACGAAAGGTTTTATTCCAACACATCGAGAACTAGAATGTGCTTAAATTATGAATGATTTCTCTTATCTCATCTGGTGTGGCTGGCAGTAGAAACATTGAATTTCTATACACTCTTTTAGGTGAATGTTGTTTTGTGAATTCGCCATTAATTAGTAACTGGTGCTGGGAGTATGCTTTTTGGCTATGTTAATAAGGCAATTTAGTTTATTTATACATCTTTTGTAACAAATTTCATTTTACACAGTCGGCTTATTTAAGTAATACCTATACAATTTGTTTCTGGTTCTAAAGGAATGTCAAAATGCCATAGTAATCCTTGGTTTATGCTTTACTGCCTTGGTCGTATTTTAAACTAGTGGAAATAATGTATTGTATACAAGTAAAATTTCTTTAAGGAACTTAGAGTAACTTTCTTGAGAATTTATGGAGGCATATATATCATCCCATGGTATCTGATCAATACTCTCTTTGAATGTAATAGTAGTTTGTTCATTATATATTCTAGTCTCTGTTACTGTATCTACCTATGTGTCAGTAATTTGTTTAGTAAGTAAAAATATTGACAACTGGTCAGAAATATATGTAACAAATACTTCCATGTTACTGATAATTTGTACCAAGTATATCATCGCTATATATAATACCGTGGCCGTAGTGGTTGTTATTCTAGTAGGCTTATTAATGAGAGGTATAAATGGATGTTGGAGCATTGCATCTATGTAGTCTTGTGTTTCTGTGTGGCTACCATAATTGATTACATTTATATTAAAATAACCAATTATATAACGCTGTTTATTTTCAACCTTAAGAATTTCTACGATGTTCATGTTGTATTTTATCAATTACATTGTGGGTGGCATCGTTTCAACTGGCACTAAATGCACTTTTTAGCATTAAAATAACTGTTGACTTTTGAATGATGGTGATGGTTTCACATTTCACAATTAAAACAACTTGGCGAGAGTTGCAATTTCAGCAATTTGTAGACTGGCCAATTCGATAATCATAAACTGTACCATCAAGTTAACAGTAGGGTTATTAACTGTTATACTGTTATAAGATAATTAATAGGAATACATGTTCATGCCCTATAACGTCGTATTCCTTCTATAGTATCAGAGTAGTTAATTATGAAAAAATCATTAGACATTCAAATCCAGTTTATGGAGAGTATACTTTCTTAAGGCAGAGTTGTTAAACCGATATCATTGAAAGTGTTTACAAATTTAACAACATATCTGAATAGAACTGATACCAAAATGAAGCCGCTACCAAAAATAAGTCTTATTTACTATTATGTATTAATTATCAACGGTAGTGTAATACGTTTTATGAGTCGCACTTACCATCCGGAACATATGTGGGCATCTCTGAAGGTGTGCATTCATCTGTAGATTAAACAGTGTTGTCTAAGATAAAATGTTATGTAGCATTCCATGCAACCAGGAGGAGTGTAATAACACACGCAACACACACGTATTCCATCCTTTACCCCAGTGATATACTCTAATGGCTGATTAACTTCTACTAACAAACATGCAGAAACTGTGATGCTTCTTAGTAAGTAGAAAGAGGTGATATTTCTTATCAGTAAACTATTTAACTCCCTGAAGCAGTGATAGGTTGTCATTAGTAAGCCTCCCTCAGATATTTGAATCTCCCAATACAAGATACTTTGTCATTAGTAAAACTATCACAAACTAATTAAACACCTAAAGCAATTATCCCTAAGACTTCTGAAGACTATATAACCTCAAGGAAAAGTGATGCACTGGGATTAGCAACTTGATACACGTAGTTTATGCCAAATATTTTCAACATTGTACATTATGCAAATTAAATCTTCCTATGTTCAACGATGAAATTAGAAACACGAGACTTGCCGTTTCTTTGGTTGGAACAATCTTCTACACACATGTCTCTGTTGCAACACTAAAACAACACAATCATTCAAAGGTGAATTAACTTGATATGTTATTCAACCAAAAATGTGTTTGATCACCCATTCAGATAACTCGCATTGACAACTATGACTGAATGCGAAAGAGAGCATTATTTATTATACCATAATAACATGTACTTGTGAACTCTAGAAAAGCCTAATGCTTCCGAGATCACATTCCACATGAAGCATGAAGCTATTGAACGCAATCTGGTTACATCTTATTAAATATAATGAAAACATTATTTTATAATTTGTTGGATATATGTATGTGTTTTGTAATATATTGTGTATGGTAGGTGGGTCATAGTGTACATCAAGGTAGGTAGATCTTACACTATGTTCCTGATCATTTATGTGGAATACCATAACGTACTCTTCCGTCAATTTCCGTCGGAAAATAGCTCAGATGAGCTCATGTTATAAAATTCACATGTGAACCGACGTTAAATAAAGCTTCGTGTATCTTGTTGTCATGAACAATGTTCTTCTAGCAATGCACAAGAGGTGTTATAATGTTAGTGTTGAATAATTAAATGTCTTTTTTTAGACATGACTGTGCAGAATGCACAAATGCCCACGCACATATGTTAAAATAACATATACATCAAGTAAAGAAAATATAGGAATATTGCCCGAGGGAAACTACTATGAACATCAACTATCTTAATTCAATATTGCTGTATTATCGAGAGCCAGTTTAAATAGCTGCTGATGAAAATGAAGATTCAACATGACTCTATTATGCAATATGTGTAATGACAGCTTTACGATTAAGTATGCAGTTTTCAATAAATACGGTGGAAGCACCGCAACGTTTCGTATGTTGAAGCAGTGATCTAAGCACATTACTGTAAATAACTTGGAACTGATGTATACTCGCTACTGTGTACTCCCAGCACAGCTGAGCAGCGTTCACTGGATAGCAGAAAGTGTCCAGCAGTCAACTTCACCTTTGTACAGTATATGTAAAATTTACTATAGATATTGTGATATAAATGTGGCAAAGATGTGTTACTAACCTTATTTTCCCCACAGGGTGTTCCAAATATAGCTCCATCGTAAATAGTCACTGTACGTCCTGTATGGTGATTCCGACAATACATGCGATTGCAGATGGTGGAATCGTTCCAGTTCCAATCCTACAAAGATTTGCCGTCAGACGTCTAACAAACGCAGTGAATCAATGCAAAATACGGGATCTTCAAATATGTGTGAAACTTACAACTCCGTCATGGCCGATTCTAAGCCCGGCTGAGATAGGAGGTGGGTTGTGGGTGATGTTAGCACCCTCACAATGAAAAAAACTACGCTACAGAAACCAATACCAAAGAACAAAATGTAAATGGGGCAAGGAGGGAAGTTACCCAAGAAGATCATGAAGGATGTCAGCCAAAGCCAGACGGAATCTGACACCTCGAGAGTGGAGTTCTTCAAGCAGAAAATCAAGATACGATTGGGCTCTGGTGGCAATAGAGCACGGAGGAGACCACAAGAGACGTGGAGAATATCAGTGGAGCGGGAGATGAAAGCACTCGGATGGAGTTGGGACCAAGTGACGAAGTTGGCAGCAGACACAAAACATTGGTGTTCTTTGTTTGCGGCCTTATGTCTGATCACACACGAAGATGATTACGTAAGATAAGTAAGTATGAAACTTACGATATTAATCAATGTTATTTCGCAAAATTATGAAGTTGCTTATGTTTCATATGTGCTATATACTAAGACTTAGCGGTAATTAAACATTGTTTACGATAATTCACCAGCTGATAAATTTAGTGCTGGCTCTGCCCTATAACAAATGTATGGTAAATGGAGTTTTACTTTTGATTGGTATTCTACACACCATGTCTTTCAACATTTCAGAAGGTGCTTTTTGAAAATCTGTGGCATAAGGTCACTGGGGCGTGAAAACCAAAATGGCCGCCACTGAGCAGGTATTCGTCAATAACTTCGGATCTAATAGGGCAAGATATTCAAATTTGGTATAAATTCCGCATGAAATTGACATTCCAGACTCGCCTGACCTATCTATTTACGGTTTGATGTAATATTAGGTGAACATTTCAACATGGCCGCTGATCTATGACAATCGCCGACTGCAGACACACTATCAGCCGTAATTTTCGATCGAAGGTACCTAGAAACTGGATTTTGATGTCCCTCTCGATGGTTATTGGGATCCCCAAAAAAACAATATTATTTCATGACCTTTCAAGTAGAACATATAGATAAACCGTCTATTTAATAGGTTAATAATTAACTATTTTAGGGAAATAACTAAGTTATTCATTAAAACAGAAATATACCAAAAACATAAAAGATGCAATCAATCAATCAACCAGTCAATCAATCAACCAATCAACCAGTCATTCGACCAAATAATACTAATAATAACAGTGATAGAAAAAACTGTTATATTGCTCAGAAATGTAACATACAAATCATTATGGTTAATCGTGAATGGGTTAGGCAAGATTCATCATTCAATCAAGGGACCGCGGAATGTTTAGGGTGGGAATATGCTTTCAAACAAATAATCTTTAGGGCTGTTGCCAAAAGGTGGGTGTTGGTGCAAATTTGTTTATAGTGACAGAGTCGTTGATTCCAGAATCTGGGAGCATTTAAAAAGAATGTCAACCGTGAGCTTAATTTTAGAACCAAAACATAATTGGGAAACTAAATGAATGATCTAACGGTTCATAAGTTATAAGTAAAATTAATGAGATTAACTCAAAAGATGGCTGTTTAGTAGAAAAGGCAAGGATTGTAATTCAAAAATAAATAATTGCTAATTTATATTGAATTTGATCTACAACAGGAGGCCAGTGCAACTGTTTACGTTGTTCATCTTAATTATTATAATAGGATATTTGAACATATTCTGACTTTGCAATTATAAACGTGCATTGAACAGCTAGTACTACATACATTCTGCAGAATAACAATTTGTTACTTACGGTATATTTGTATTCTTCACCAAACTTGACGGCACATTGTTCATCCAATAAGTACTGAATACGAGGATACGTTTGAAGTGGAACAGTGCACACGCGGTTTGTCAAACACACACGAGGAAACCTGCATACAAGAAATGTGGTCTTGACATCGTCTTTAATACTACTACTACAGCAATATAGTATAATACTATTGCATGAGAACTGTTTGGATCAATGCATTAATGTATTAATAAAAACGAACAATTTGAAATAACAGCTAAAAGCAATTATACCAGTAGATTACTTTAAATATGTTGTGACGACAGAATAATTACTTATACTTATGCTTATGCTTATGCTTATGCTTATGCTTATGCTTATGCTTATGCTTATGCTTATGCTTATGCTTATGCTTACGCTTACGCTTACGCTTACGCTTACGCTTACGCTTACGCTTACGCTTACGCTTACGCTTACGCTTACGCTTACGCTTACGCTTACGCTTACGCTTACGCTTACGCTTACGCTTACGCTTACGCTTACGCTTACACTTACGCTTACACTTACACTTACACTTACACTTACACTTATACTTATACTACTTATACTTATACTTATACTTATACTTATACTTATACTTATACTTATACTTATACTTATACTTATACTTATACTTATATAGCCAGTAAAGGGTACATAAATAATCGCTGAATGTTTCTTGCCGTTTATTTTGTAAAAACAAATCACCCTCCTAGTGCATAATGTGGCATTATTTAACAAGATTTCACAAGATTGCCATATACTGGTAAGCCCCAGATGGCATGTGGACAAGAAAGCGGATCAATCTTGAAATCGGTAAACAATACTAAAAGTTGTTCTCATGTGAATGGTATAACAGAAAGTTGAGGTGTAATAAGGTCATAAAAGTATGTCTATGAATTAAAAATATAATATTTTCCTAGATGATCCAACACTGAGTAGTCGGTCTTCTGCACTCAGTTTGTTATTGGTAAACACCACTGCTGCTATGTATCTTTGTTCTAGCATTGAAAACAACTCAACACTTACCCATCAGTCACTCCACTTAACAGGTTTTTGAAGTATGCAATTGAGCAGGGTGAGAAGGTGAATGCATTTGAAACAGTTTTTTTTCTCCAGGTTTTTCACTTCTGGGGCCATGAGGTACCTGTCGTCCTTTTTACACTTGTTTTTATATCCATCGTGTCGGGCGCCTAAGCTATACGACAAACAGAAACAATCATTTGCATGGAAGTGGCACCACCATGTTTCTGTTCGCATGGAAACCACCACTACATGCATTGTGTGACAATTGTCACGTGATATATTTTTCTTTGATTCTTTGACTACATCCTGCGACATTCATGCAACTGTTGTCATGTGATTAACGAGTACCACCAACAGACACATGAAACAAAGAGCATTTCACAATGTAGCATTGACAAATAAAGATTCTGAAAGGTAACCGAACTTAGTTTAAAGTGCGCTTGTACAACCATCACCCAAACATAAGAATGTCATCATCTGGCACGATGGATAGCAGAGACGGAGAGAGAGAGAGAGAGAGAGAGAGAGAGAGAGAAGAGAGAAGAGAGCGAGAGAGCGAGAGAGCGAGAGAGCGAGAGAGCGAGAGAGCGAGAGAGCGACAGAGCGAGAGAGCGAGAGAGCGAGAGAGCGAGAGAGCGAGAGGGCGAGAGAGCGAGAGAGCGAGAGAGCGAGAGCGAGAGAGCGAGAGAGCGAGAGAGCGAGAGAGCGAGAGAGCGAGAGAACGAGAGAGCGAGATGACCATGATTTGATGAGCACTGTATATTTTATATACTTTTCTTACAATTCGATTACTTTCACCACTAGGCGCCGCCATTACACTCAAGTTGCCATTAGTTTGACTACATCCTATCTATTCAATGTAACGTATCGATTTTTCAGATTTACTCCATTAATTTCTGCATGAAAACAAGAACATGACGCCTATATATATATATATATATATATATATATATATATATATATATATATATATATATATATATATATATCAACACATCGTTGGTATGTGTATTCGAAATAAAATACCTACATTCCATTACAAGGATTTATAAACAATGAAGAGGTAATATGAAATTAAGATCTAATCAAAGTTAACGGCGTCTAGTGGTCGAAGTTGTGGAAGTTTTAAAAATATATCAAATATACCGTGGCTCGTCAAATCACAAATCATATCCTGTAAAAGGTATGTTCTTATGTTGGGGCAATGGTTGTTGAATCGTTTCAGCCTCCATTAAATACATCCGTCATTGCAATATTGCCACTCACAAGCTTACCCAGCTTGTGATCTCATATATCATTTTCTATGGTACAATTCAAACCTTTAGTCATAACATTTGGTGCGTGAATAGATCGAAGGATGGATAAATATATTTACATACATATTTATCTATTTGAACATATTTATCCACACTGAAACATGACTACATTTGTGATTGAATGCACGATAATAAATACTGAATTAGACAGTCATACCTGTGTCCGAGTTCGTGAGCAGCAATCGCCCAAGAGACGGTTCCTTTATTCCGTACCACTGAGACAGCGCTGTTTCCCTGACATACGCCATTCACAAATGCCATTCCTACCATCAAAGCATAATACACACAACATATGAGACATAATTGTTGTCAAATACACACTTGTTGATTAGATGCATGAGCAAACATGTTGCATACAAAATGTCAAAACACACTTTATTTTACCCTTTGTTGCTGGTCTTAATATAATCTGAAAGACATGATACACCCCTGGCAAATTACTTTTGCACGGCACCCCACACTGCACACGTTCGATATTATCTATATAGCCTAACATTCCTGTTAGACACAGGCACATATACAGACACAGACACATACATACACAGTCATAGACAGCGGCAGCGGCTGCGACGGCAACAAAGACGGCAGTACTGACAGAGATATAGACATACACATGGACATACACTTAAACGTACACATAGACAGACACATAGACAGACACATAGACAGACATACAGACAGAAACAGAGATACACTCAGACACATACTCAGACGCATACGTATACAGAGACAGATACAGGGGAGAGAGAGAGAGAGAGAGAGAGAGAGAGAGAGAGAGAGAGAAAGGAGAAAACACATACATACCTAAGGTTGCTTTGCCGATATCATCACTTGATAACTCGTAGCTAAAACATACATAATTATAATAAGTTTTAAATCAGTCAATGATCCAGAACTTAATAATTATACAAATTATTAGCAACAAATTAACGTTTGGAATAAATTTGAACTTACTTTGTCCAGAGCATGGCATGGTCAGGGTTCTTCCATGAACGTCCATCTGTGTTCTTCCATTCTTTCAGTCTTTCGAGTACTTTTAAAGCATCAATCACCGTACGTTTGGCCGTGGTAGCTGCTTGTATAATACTTGACACTGTCCATGTTGATGCTGCCTGAGTCTGTCAAACAGATGATGGTGTCACAGGAAATCCTGCATTATTTTTCTTTAATTACACACTCAAATCATAGCTATGAAAAGACAATTTTCACCGTATTAGTCACTTTCAAGGGAATGAATAATCCTTTAAAAGAACACTTGTTTTATTATACTTACTTCAGCAATGTGACATTCTGTCAAAAGAGGTGTAATAGTGAAACCGTAGACACTGCTGTCTATGGACGAGTAGGCCAAGTGAATCTGAAAACAACAAGATTATTGTATTAATTGCTTTTTAATTTTGCCACGTATAACCATCATATAACGTAACAAATCATGCAAGCATCTATCCAGTCATGTCATTTAGTGCCTGTCATTCTCTGACACCTGTCATTGTCTTATGCCTGTAATTATCTGACAGTGTACATTTGCAAGTGTTCAATTATGCCAGTGTGTAAGTGTGCAAATATACATGTGCAAGTGCACGTGTGCACATATATGTGCGCACGTGCGAGTAAGTGTACTGGATGTCAAAGAAGGGGAAGGGTCATAAAAACAAGGATGCCAGCGATTACGTCAGAAAGTGGAAGTATGTCAGAGAATGACAGGTGCCAGAGAATGACAGGCGTCAGAGAATGACAGGCATCAGAGAATGACAGGCATCAGACAATGACAGGCGTCAGAGAATGACAGGCATCATACAATGACAGGTGTCAGAGAATGACAGGTATCAGAGAATGACAGGCGTCACAGAATGACAGGCATCAGACAATGACAGGTGTCAGAGAATGGCAGGTGTCAGAGAATGACAGGCGTCAGAGAATGACAGGCATCAGAGAATGACAGGCATCAGTCAATGACAGGCGTCAGAGAATGACAGGCATCATACAATGACAGGTGTCAGAGAATGACAGGTATCAGAGAATGACAGGCATCAGAGAATGACAGGCATCAGTCAATGACAGGCGTCAGAGAATGACAGGCATCATACAATGACAGGTGTCAGAGAATGACAGGTATCAGAGAATGACAGGCGTCACAGAATGACAGGCATCAGACAATGACAGCATCCGAAAATGACAGGTGTCAGAGAATGACAGGTGCCAGAGAATGACAGGCGTCAGAGAATGACAGGCATCAGACAATGATAGGTGTCAGAGAATGACAGGCGTCAGAGAATGACAGGCATCATACAATGACAGGTGTCAGAGAATGACAGGTATCAGAGAATGACAGGTGTCAGAGAATGACAAGTGTCATAGAATGACAGGTATCAGAGTATGACAGGCGTCACAGAATGACAGGCATCAGACAATGACAGGTGTCAGAGAATAAGAGGTGTCAGAAAATGACAGGTGTCAGAGAATTACAGGCATAAGACAATGACAGGTGTCAGAGAATGACAAGTGTCAGCGAATGACAGGTGTCAGAGATTGACAGGTGTCAGAGAATGACAGGATGTCATAGAATGGCAGGTATCAATGAATGGCAACATGCAGAATATGGCAACACGTCAGAGAATGGTAGAATGTGGAATGGTAGAATGGCAGCGTAAAGGTGGCAGAGAGTCGGTCAATGACAGGGTGTCAGGTTGTTAATATTTCTTGACGACTGTCTACCTTAACGTGTTTGATCTAACCTGTTATGACGTCCTACCACTTGCATCGCTGTGCTATTCTATCTCCTGTGAGCCACCGTCTGCTAATCAACATTTCTCACCCACATTTATTACTTTAAAAGTTTGCCTTGTTTTGTCATAAAGAAATATTATTTGAAGATAGAACTTCTACAAAAACACATCACATGATGTCCGACCTGTGTATTGCATCCATTTTGGCATCCATTTTCCCACTAATCTACATGATATCATGTTTAGGTGACGTGATCAGTCGCTTAGCCAGATACCCAACTGTCCATCCAGGAGACGGGCAAATGTCTGACTAAGACGGATAATTACGATTGGTGGAATTTATAGACGGTAGCTAGCTCCTAGATTAACTAGATTAACAACTAGCACATATCTGGTAGTAACATAATTCAAAAGGGCCGGTGTTAGTCAATGGAATCGCTTAAATGCCATTGGTTTGTCGTTGACATACTAAACTGACCAATTATGATTCTGGTAGATGTGAATGTCATCAATACAAGCCATTCGCGCGCTAAAACGCATGCTTGCTTTTTCAATTGTTATCGGTTGACAACATTAATTGATACTAATTTATTTCATCAAACATCACATTTGTCAAATCAGACAGTGAAATGATTATTAAACGTCAACAATGACAATTTAGATGATACATGAGAAAGTGATATCAACTGTTTTGTTTTGTTTCAGATTAGGAACTTATTTAGGAACCACATATCTCTACGAAATAAATTCAGGTAGCCAGTTTAGTTCTAGTAATGTCGCATTCATGAAATTAGTCATACCCCATTCATCATGTGTAAGTGATAATACTTCATCTTTGATAAGGCATCATCTCGAGTATACTTAGTTTTTGCCATCCAGCTGAAATCAAAACAAAACATGACATCTAAGTATGTCTTCCAATATTAATATTTTTGTTCGCTTTTTCCAACACATCTAGAGAAAAATGACATTAACAGCACTCTCTGTCGTCCATCCGCTCAATTTTACTGAATGAGGCCTGTGGTGATCCTACCACCCACCATTTCACTCCAGTGATTGGTGTTAGGTATTATCCTACCACCCACCATTTCACTCCAGTGATTGGCGTGAGGTATTATCCTACCACCCACCATTTCACTCCAGTGATTGGTGTTAGGTATTATCCTACCACCCACCATTTCACTCCAGTGATTGGTGTTAGGTATTATCCTACCACCCACCATTTCACTCCAGTGATTGGTGTTTGGTAGTATCCCACCACCCACCATTTCACTCCACTGATTGGTGTTTGGTAGTATCCTACCACCCACAATTTCACTCCAGTGATTGGTGTTAGGTATTATCCTACCACCCACCATTTCACTCCAGTGATTGGTGTTAGGTAGTATCCTACCACCCACCATTTCACTCCATTGATTGGTGTTACGTAGTATCCTACCACCCACCATTTCACTCCAGTGATTGGTGTTAGGTAGTATCCTACCACCCACCATTTCACTCCAGTGATTGGTGTTAGGTAGTATCCTACCACCCACCATTTCACTCCAGTGATTGGTGTTTGGTAGTATCCCACCACCCACCATTTCACTCCAGTGATTGGTGTTTGGTAGTATCCTACCA